>JANTOQ010117822.1:0-15834 GCA_027564595.1 Bythotiara depressa | reverse complement strand
TTTTATATGCGTACCCACAATGCTTTTTTCTTTATATATAACTACACTTGGGCTGCCGTACAGGGAGCCTCTTTGAACTTGTTTCACGCCACTTGAAACCCATATTTCAGATGGGCACATTAGATGGGCCGTAGTTATTTGGTAAAAGTTGGCAAAGCAAGTGTAAGTGGATATCACGACATTAGAGGTATCACAGCATTTGACGTATGCTAGCAGCACTGTTAATTGTGCAAGAACAGCACCAAGTAGTGTCACCTTAAAATCAGTCAGATAGACACCATCATGCAAAAAGTGAATCTCAAGACAAAAAATTGAACAATAGAACAAAAAAATAGGTTGATAATAATTTTCGCCACAGTTAAACACAGCTGTAGCTAGCTATATTGTGTAAATGTCCGGCCCAATGCCCAATTTAATTTTTGTTATCTGGAAAAGTCACTCGACTGAGCTGACAAAAACTGGAGATATTTGTGATGATGCCCACCTAATAGAGTTTCCAACTATTTTTACTGCTTGATTGAGATAAAAAATCTTCAAGAGCATCAAACATCAGTTTCATTATCCAGTTATATATCCGGTGGCGGGGGGAGCGGCATGTGATGTGAACATTATGACTGATGTTAAAAATATAAAATATAAAAATAATATATACCTGATATTTATATTCATTCGTTCCACACTGTCTATTTTTGTTAAGTAAACAATTTTCCCAAAAGTTTCTTCGAGTAGACTCTCTTTTAACAGCCATTTTCCACACGGAACACACTTGTGAGCAAGTACTCAAAACCTTTCCATTCAGGTAAGAAAATATTATATCAATAACGGGAAGAATATTAGTTAACACATAAGCTACTAAGGAGTCCCCGTTTTCATCCTCAGGAATGCTGCAGCTTACTTGTTGAACGTTAATACTGTTCAAACTGTTTACACATGTCATTGTTTTGGTTTTTGTTGTTCCCGCGTTTCTTTCACAGTTTCAGCAGACACAAGAAATAATTTATCTATTTTCCTGAATTTTTGGCTCGATTACCACAGTTTTAATTTAATATCTAGTTTGCAATGAAAAACAAAGTCGATATAAGCACAAAAAGTAAATAATGTTCTATTTCGTGACGAGTGAAAACATAGCTAACAAAAAAAGATTTGCCCGCAGTTTGGTTGGCGCTGTTCAAGAAGAATATGGGACGAGTTTTTCTTGAACACCCTGGTGGATCTAGGTTGTTTTCATGTGCCAATTGTGATACCGTCCTTACAAATAGAAATCAGTTAATATCAATGGTATACGCCTCGTTTTTTCTCTCGCTTCCTTGTTGGGCATGGGGTTATTATTTTTATCCCACTAAGAAAAAGCAACATCACTGTTAGAAGTATATACTTGATTTTATAAACGTAGTTAATGCAATAAGAATAACTGTAAGGAGCTGTCTTGGCACTTTAGATCCGCCTCTCCATGCACACAAATTTAAAGTTAAAGAGAATTTTATCACTCATCACTTTATGATATTTGATTAAATACAATTTAAATCCAAAATACGTTTCAAAAGTTTTTAGACTAAAGGTTATGCTTTCCAAAAATGTCATAGTCATAGAGCAATTATGAGTAAACCAGGAAATCGCCCCCAAAAATTCACCCCAAAACCTTATTTTTCTGCTTTCTAGATAGAGCTAGGAGCTCCAACTCCTTGCCATATTATTTTTCCCTTGATATTTTTGTATAAATTGAAGCACATTTGTGATAGCAAAAGAAATGTGCCCCATATTTTTCATTTTCCATTTTCCATCTAGTGTGTTTGTCAGTAATTAATTTTTTGTTTGTTTGTTTTGTTTTGTATCAGACAGGTTAGTTCATATAGGCCTTTGTGCGTATTGACCATTAAACAAGCGCGTGACTCTTTGTCTAGCACAAGCTGCTGGTATGCTTGGCTGAGATCAAGTTTGGTGAATTTGTTTCCTCCGTTTAAGGTAGCTAGTAAGTCCTCTGTTTTAGGCAATGGATAATTGTCGCAAGTAGCTGACCGATTTACAGTTGGCTTGTAATCGCCACATATGCAAATACTACCATCCGATTTAACAACTGGCACGATTGGTGCAGCCCACTCAGAGTATGTCGTGATTATACACACCTTGTTTGAATAAATGGTGTAACTCTTTCTCGATTTCATCCTTTAAGGCGTAAGGGACAGGCCAAGCTTTGAAGAAGCATGGTGTTGCATCAGGCATCAATTGAATGTGTGCTTCATGATCTTTTAATTCACCAAATTTTCTGTCGAATACATTTGCATGTTTTGAAATAATTCTTTTGAGTGATTTCTGTGTCAACGACGGATCTAACTGCAAAGTGTTGAATATGTGCGACCAATCCAATCTAATGGTTTGGAGCCAGTTTCTACCTAACAGTGTGGGACCAGCACCCAGAGCGATTAATACTGGAAGTACATGGTGGCTGTCATGATACTCAACGTTTACTGTCGCTGATCCAATTGGTTTGATTTTCTCTCCACTAAATGTTCACAATATAGCTAGAGCACGGTTCAAGGGTAAGCAATGGGTATGCCTCCTGAAATCTTTTTTCACTCCTAATGGTCAATGACGCTCCCATGTCCCCTTCCATTTTAACAGAAATGTTGTTAATGAGAAGCTGTTCGAATATCGGATTTACTCTCTTGATTCCAAGTTTGTAAATGTGGTACAAGTCACTATCACTGTCTGCATGATTGTCAATCTCCCCAGCATGATGAACCCATCCTCCTGAATTCTTCATTGATTTGGCTTGTTTGTGACACACTTGTGACGTGTTTCCCTTGGTGTGGTAGTAGAAGCACTCTTTGTATTTGAACTCCCATGTGATGATGTTATGATGTCTGCCACAGTGAAAACATTCGTTTGAGTTGGAATTGGACCTGTCATTTGAGCAGTGGAATGGCGGTGGAGGATCACGATTGTTTGAAGCATTGAATTTGTTTTATTTGCTGCTGGTGGTGACTCGTGATTGCCATTGCATGTTTAATGGCAGATTCCATACCCCGTGAAATATCCAAAGCTTTCTTTAAGTTGAGCTTTGTGCCCTCTCCTAACAACCGCTGTTGCACCTTTTGGTCATTTATACCACAAATGAGACAATCTCTTAACATGTCCTCTAATGTTCCACCGTACCCACAGAACTCGGTCTATGTAGTTCTACAATACTTTCGTGAAAACATTCGTTTGAGTTGGAATTGGACCTGTCATTTGAGCAGTGGAATGGCGGTGGAGGATCACGATTGTTTGAAGCATTGAATTTGTTTTATTTGCTGCTGGTGGTGACTCGTGATTGCCATTGCATGTTTAATGGCAGATTCCATACCCCGTGAAATATCCAAAGCTTTCTTTAAGTTGAGCTTTGTGCCCTCTCCTAACAACCGCTGTTGCACCTTTTGGTCATTTATACCACAAATGAGATAATCTCTTAACATGTCCTCTAATGTTCCACCGTACCCACAGAACTCAGTCTATGTAGTTCTGCAATACTTTTGTCCTGTTTCCTGTCCCTTGTATTGAATTTGAATCCCTCTGTGATCAGATTTGGTGTTGGGTTCTGGTGTTCTTTCTTGAGAGCACAGAGTTCAACATAAGTTTTGTCGTCATGTTTCACAGGGGCACACAAACTACTAAAAAGTTTGTAAGTGTTCGCCCCACAGGCGCTTAATAAGATAGAACGTTGTTTTACGATTGCAACAATCTCATTTGCCTAAAAAAACTGCTCCAAGCATTCTATATAGCTAGTCCAATCTTCCTTCTGATTATCAAAATTGTCAAGTTTTCCATACCTAGCTACAGCCATAACTCTAGAAGTTTACCTCATCACCAATTAATATGGACTCAGTAAAGGTTTTAACACAAGTACAGGGAAGACAAATAACACACTGGTAAACATGACTAGTTTACAGAAGAACGTTTTCCAGATTATCGATTTTACATAGATGCTTACACTACAGTCCATAACCGTGTAACTTGGCAACCAAAGAGAATAATTAGATTCATGGTACAGTTTTATTCATTAAAGTCTTATTCTTCAGTTATGCCGGTTTTTATAGGAAACCGACAATTTCTTAAAGAGTTGGTGCTCTTACAGTAGAGTAAAACAGGGTAGTTATATATAATAACAATAAAAACTTTGCCTTTGACTCTTTGAATGCCATGGACGTCCTGCTGATGTCATTTCGAGAACCAAGAATATTTCGGTCAATGACCAAAGATGTATATATACGTCCTCATTAAGCATCCCAACGACTAATGATTTTTGATACGAGCAAACATGGACAAATGTCACAAAAGTGTCACGTCAGTGACCAAGGACATATACATCCAAACACAGTTTATTTCTTTATAAGTTTGGTTGTTCGATTGATTTATCTTTGGTCGTTCAAGAAAGTTTTTTTGCATTTTCCATACTGAAGAAGTGCTGAACATGTGCAAATGAGCAATAATATGCCCAAACAAGCAATTAACTTTCTTTCAAACATGACTTCCTCATCAACAACATGTGTGAGGGAAAGTTTGACAACTGAACAAGCATATAATAGAAGGTATATTTGCTGAAGAAGACTCGGAAAATGAGGGAGTAGAATCAGAAACTGAGGAATCAGATATTGAAGAATCAAAGAAAAGCATTCACAAAGAAAGCAGATATCAGTGCAAAAACTGTGTTATCATCTATGACTCTGTCCAGCTCCTTGTTTTGAAGAATACCACACAAATGTTTAATCTAACTTTTATCATATGGACATTATTTTTTTGTTATTTTTTGATGTAGTAAAGAAAGCGATTTGTTTTGGTGTAATTTCTTGTTGTTTTTAATTAGCCTTGGTTGCAGATGTGCATTTCTGTTGGGTGCTCAGGACTAGTGGTTTTGGTATATATACGTCATTGGTTGCTGGCACCAAATTAGGCTGGTTACCTGTGAAACCCTCCGTTGATGTATGTATATATGGCAATGGTCATTCACTACAAACCACCTCAGCATTTAAAGGCTTAAAGTATTTTTAGTATTGATGTCACAATGTGTGAAAAGCTGACGAATTAAATTATATATATGCCACATGTTTTATGTGATGCAATAAAAAACAGACTATGATAACTAACTAAAAATATGATGTATATATATTGAAGACAGTTTGTAAGGATGGGAAAAGTTTATTATTATTATTCATAATATGTTTAAAGTCTTGTTAAATTTTGTGTATAAAATTAAATGACACACTCAAAGTTTTTTGTGCTTATTATTTATTTGCTTAGTATGCCCAGAAAAAAATGAAAACAGTGAAACTTTATCATAATTTGTAAGCACATTTTCGTTGAAATATAGGGTACTCTGCTACCTTTAAAAAATGTAACCAGGACATTCATTCACTTGTGACCCCTCCTGGAAAGATTTGACAGGCTATACTCAGTGATTAGTGATGCGGACTGATGATCCAATGGTTCTGAGTTTCAGCCCCACCACTGGCGATATTTATTTAATGTTCAGAAGGGACGATGACCTCTCTGTTTAAATCCTTAGGTCAAGTGTGATGTTGTCCTGGTTAAGCAGAGGCATATTGCTTAACTCACAGAACAAAGGGATGAGCTTCTGTAGTACAAATGAAGGCAGGACTTTGGTTGTAGCTCCTCCTGGAAAAAATAGATAGACAGGCTATGTGCTTTGAACATATGGCTAGGCTAGCCACATAAAATATATACCACCACTACAACTGTTTTTGAAATCATTAGCTACACAAATTACTTAGTTAATCTAAAAATTCCTAGGTGCTCAGAAGTTTTAACTATTGCCATCTGGGTTTGTGGACAGGAACTGTATCTAGACATGGTGTTGTTAACTGCATGGCATATAATTCTGAAATATTGAACATATTGTTCATGAGAAATTCAAATTTGAAATCAATTTTTCATGAAATATTTAGCAGAAATTTTTTCTCTTTTTAGAGATTCACAGGTGCAACAGGAAGAGCATTTTTATTTCACAAAGTGTAAGTAGTTAATATTATTTCTAAGAATACTATTGACTTCAAAATCCCTTTAGATATGACATAGACATATATACCTATGTAGGCCCCAAATATGTGAAGAAACCTTTAATATTATGTTCAGTCAATAAGAAACCTTTTTCATTAAAGCAATTTATTTGACCAGTTTAATTTATTTTAGAGTCAACTTACATTACAGTGAAGTTCAAGATCGTGTTATGGTATGTTTATGATCTATTTTAGTTCACTGAGTGCTTATAAAGGTTAATAAAAATTACATAAATTATGAAAGCCTTGCAGAAGTCTTAAACACTGGTTTCCAAATGGTTGTAAAACTGTCACACAACAATCATCATACAACTGTTGCAGAATTACAACTTTTTCTATCACTACAATATGTGTTGCACTACATGTTTTGGGTTGTACGATCGTTAACACATTGTGCAACAAGTGTTTCCATTAAATTGCACAATAGCTGTGCAGCTGTTGCACAACGGTTTTACAATAATTGAAAACCAGCCTTAAGGAACTCTACAGCAGTGTAAGATAAAGTTGATTTCAATAATAAAACATGTGAACATGTAAACAGTGCATATATTTAAATCTCTAAATAATACAGATCTTGTAATTATTTTTAAATAATATTTTCTTAGCTGACTGGTAGACATATGGTTCGTGATGTTTCCTGCAAAAATTGTGATGCAAAATTAGGGTGGATATATGTAAGTTGTTTAGTTAATTTACTTTAAACATTTATTTATATATATATATAAAACTTGATTGGTTATTATTTAATAATCTAGTCTAATCCTATTGTCTTAAAACCTTTGAAATGTTTGATAACGAATAATTTTGTGCTGATCTTTGGCTGATGTAATCACTTTACACACTCTTGTTCCAAACAAGTTTGTTATATCAAAGTAGATTATCTTTAAGTATGTTATAAAGTTCGATTTATATTAACAATTAAAATAATAGTGTTTTTGTTATGTACAAAAGAGGTTAAAAATGACATCAAAGGAGGAGAAATATATACAATAACATCTTCAAAAATAGGTTAAATGAAGGAGAGGTATACAATGAAATTTTAAATATTAATTACAATAAAACTTTCAAACTAAAAATAATATATGCTCATATGTCATTATTTCAGTTCTGTTGATGACGAGGACCTCTTGTGTCATACAAGCTAAGACTCACAACCAGACTCCTAGTCTATACAGGGCTAAATATACTATTCCAAGACAATGACATAAAATATTCTGTCTATGCCTACATAGAAAGGAGAATCCCTCCAATCATGTTATTGAACTTAAACAATATAACATAGAAATATAACCCTGTGTCTATCAACCTTAAAGCTTTTAAAATATATCAGGTAATCCCTAGAGTCACCTCACACTCATTAAGTCTAGCAGGGTTAAAGGTGTTTAGTTTATACTGTCAAAAAGACTTTTTGTCTCAGGCAATCAATATTACTGACTTTGTCTGTTAGTGTTACTTTCCAGTCAGCCATACCATGATGATTTGTCTGATTAAAGTGAACGTGAAATGACCCCTGGGGTGTGACTTCACCCTTCACATATTTCTTATGATAAGATGGATAGTTGTTAAATCAGTTAAATTTAGTACTGGCTCTCCCTACACATTGTAGCTTACAAATATTACACTGGAAGAGATACACTACCATGCTTGAGCTACAATTAAGTTACCAGTGACGTTCTTTAATGTAGTTACAGACACTGAAACGATTTCCACTGCACTTTTCACATGTCAAAAGTCTTTTAAACTCTTACCCCGGTGTTCCTCATCTGGAATAAGAAGAAGGTGAATATTCAAGAGTGTTTTCTTAATGTTAAAAATAATATTAATAATAATAATAATAATTTATATATGTATTATATGTATATATATATATATATATACATATAATACATATATAAATTATTATTATTATTATTAATATTATTTTTAACATTAAGAAAACACTCTTGAATATTCACCTTCTTCTTATTCCAGATGAGGAACACCGGGGTAAGAGTTTAAAAGACTTTTGACATGTGAAAAGTGCAGTGGAAATCGTTTCAGTGTCTGTAACTACATTAAAGAACGTCACTGGTAACTTAATTGTAGCTCAAGCATGGTAGTGTATCTCTTCCAGTGTAATATTTGTAAGCTACAATGTGTAGGGAGAGCCAGTACTAAATTTAACTGATTTAACAACTATCCATCTTATCATAAGAAATATGTGAAGGGTGAAGTCACACCCCAGGGGTCATTTCACGTTCACTTTAATCAGACAAATCATCATGGTATGGCTGACTGGAAAGTAACACTAACAGACAAAGTCAGTAATATTGATTGCCTGAGACAAAAAGTCTTTTTGACAGTATAAACTAAACACCTTTAACCCTGCTAGACTTAATGAGTGTGAGGTGACTCTAGGGATTACCTGATATATTTTAAAAGCTTTAAGGTTGATAGACACAGGGTTATATTTCTATGTTATATTGTTTAAGTTCAATAACATGATTGGAGGGATTCTCCTTTCTATGTAGGCATAGACAGAATATTTTATGTCATTGTCTTGGAATAGTATATTTAGCCCTGTATAGACTAGGAGTCTGGTTGTGAGTCTTAGCTTGTATGACACAAGAGGTCCTCGTCATCAACAGAACTGAAATAATGACATATGAGCATATATTATTTTTAGTTTGAAAGTTTTATTGTAATTAATATTTAAAATTTCATTGTATACCTCTCCTTCATTTAACCTATTTTTGAAGATGTTATTGTATATATTTCTCCTCCTTTGATGTCATTTTTAACCTCTTTTGTACATAACAAAAACACTATTATTTTAATTGTTAATATAAATCGAACTTTATAACATACTTAAAGATAATCTACTTTGATATAACAAACTTGTTTGGAACAAGAGTGTGTAAAGTGATTACATCAGCCAAAGATCAGCACAAAATTATTCGTTATCAAACATTTCAAAGGTTTTAAGACAATAGGATTAGACTAGATTATTAAATAATAACCAATCAAGTTTTATATATATATATAAATAAATGTTTAAAGTAAATTAACTAAACAACTTACATATATCCACCCTAATTTTGCATCACAATTTTTGCAGGAAACATCACGAACCATATGTCTACCAGTCAGCTAAGAAAATATTATTTAAAAATAATTACAAGATCTGTATTATTTAGAGATTTAAATATATGCACTGTTTACATGTTCACATGTTTTATTATTGAAATCAACTTTATCTTACACTGCTGTAGAGTTCCTTAAGGCTGGTTTTCAATTATTGTAAAACCGTTGTGCAACAGCTGCACAGCTATTGTGCAATTTAATGGAAACACTTGTTGCACAATGTGTTAACGATCGTACAACCCAAAACATGTAGTGCAACACATATTGTAGTGATAGAAAAAGTTGTAATTCTGCAACAGTTGTATGATGATTGTTGTGTGACAGTTTTACAACCATTTGGAAACCAGTGTTTAAGACTTCTGCAAGGCTTTCATAATTTATGTAATTTTTATTAACCTTTATAAGCACTCAGTGAACTAAAATAGATCATAAACATACCATAACACGATCTTGAACTTCACTGTAATGTAAGTTGACTCTAAAATAAATTAAACTGGTCAAATAAATTGCTTTAATGAAAAAGGTTTCTTATTGACTGAACATAATATTAAAGGTTTCTTCACATATTTGGGGCCTACATAGGTATATATGTCTATGTCATATCTAAAGGGATTTTGAAGTCAATAGTATTCTTAGAAATAATATTAACTACTTACACTTTGTGAAATAAAAATGCTCTTCCTGTTGCACCTGTGAATCTCTAAAAAGAGAAAAAATTTCTGCTAAATATTTCATGAAAAATTGATTTCAAATTTGAATTTCTCATGAACAATATGTTCAATATTTCAGAATTATATGCCATGCAGTTAACAACACCATGTCTAGATACAGTTCCTGTCCACAAACCCAGATGGCAATAGTTAAAACTTCTGAGCACCTAGGAATTTTTAGATTAACTAAGTAATTTGTGTAGCTAATGATTTCAAAAACAGTTGTAGTGGTGGTATATATTTTATGTGGCTAGCCTAGCCATATGTTCAAAGCACATAGCCTGTCTATCTATTTTTTCCAGGAGGAGCTACAACCAAAGTCCTGCCTTCATTTGTACTACAGAAGCTCATCCCTTTGTTCTGTGAGTTAAGCAATATGCCTCTGCTTAACCAGGACAACATCACACTTGACCTAAGGATTTAAACAGAGAGGTCATCGTCCCTTCTGAACATTAAATAAATATCGCCAGTGGTGGGGCTGAAACTCAGAACCATTGGATCATCAGTCCGCATCACTAATCACTGAGTATAGCCTGTCAAATCTTTCCAGGAGGGGTCACAAGTGAATGAATGTCCTGGTTACATTTTTTAAAGGTAGCAGAGTACCCTATATTTCAACGAAAATGTGCTTACAAATTATGATAAAGTTTCACTGTTTTCATTTTTTTCTGGGCATACTAAGCAAATAAATAATAAGCACAAAAAACTTTGAGTGTGTCATTTAATTTTATACACAAAATTTAACAAGACTTTAAACATATTATGAATAATAATAATAAACTTTTCCCATCCTTACAAACTGTCTTCAATATATATACATCATATTTTTAGTTAGTTATCATAGTCTGTTTTTTATTGCATCACATAAAACATGTGGCATATATATAATTTAATTCGTCAGCTTTTCACACATTGTGACATCAATACTAAAAATACTTTAAGCCTTTAAATGCTGAGGTGGTTTGTAGTGAATGACCATTGCCATATATACATACATCAACGGAGGGTTTCACAGGTAACCAGCCTAATTTGGTGCCAGCAACCAATGACGTATATATACCAAAACCACTAGTCCTGAGCACCCAACAGAAATGCACATCTGCAACCAAGGCTAATTAAAAACAACAAGAAATTACACCAAAACAAATCGCTTTCTTTACTACATCAAAAAATAACAAAAAAATAATGTCCATATGATAAAAGTTAGATTAAACATTTGTGTGGTATTCTTCAAAACAAGGAGCTGGACAGAGTCATAGATGATAACACAGTTTTTGCACTGATATCTGCTTTCTTTGTGAATGCTTTTCTTTGATTCTTCAATATCTGATTCCTCAGTTTCTGATTCTACTCCCTCATTTTCCGAGTCTTCTTCAGCAAATATACCTTCTATTATATGCTTGTTCAGTTGTCAAACTTTCCCTCACACATGTTGTTGATGAGGAAGTCATGTTTGAAAGAAAGTTAATTGCTTGTTTGGGCATATTATTGCTCATTTGCACATGTTCAGCACTTCTTCAGTATGGAAAATGCAAAAAAACTTTCTTGAACGACCAAAGATAAATCAATCGAACAACCAAACTTATAAAGAAATAAACTGTGTTTGGATGTATATGTCCTTGGTCACTGACGTGACACTTTTGTGACATTTGTCCATGTTTGCTCGTATCAAAAATCATTAGTCGTTGGGATGCTTAATGAGGACGTATATATACATCTTTGGTCATTGACCGAAATATTCTTGGTTCTCGAAATGACATCAGCAGGACGTCCATGGCATTCAAAGAGTCAAAGGCAAAGTTTTTATTGTTATTATATATAACTACCCTGTTTTACTCTACTGTAAGAGCACCAACTCTTTAAGAAATTGTCGGTTTCCTATAAAAACCGGCATAACTGAAGAATAAGACTTTAATGAATAAAACTGTACCATGAATCTAATTATTCTCTTTGGTTGCCAAGTTACACGGTTATGGACTGTAGTGTAAGCATCTATGTAAAATCGATAATCTGGAAAACGTTCTTCTGTAAACTAGTCATGTTTACCAGTGTGTTATTTGTCTTCCCTGTACTTGTGTTAAAACCTTTACTGAGTCCATATTAATTGGTGATGAGGTAAACTTCTAGAGTTATGGCTGTAGCTAGGTATGGAAAACTTGACAATTTTGATAATCAGAAGGAAGATTGGACTAGCTATATAGAATGCTTGGAGCAGTTTTTTTAGGCAAATGAGATTGTTGCAATCGTAAAACAACGTTCTATCTTATTAAGCGCCTGTGGGGCGAACACTTACAAACTTTTTAGTAGTTTGTGTGCCCCTGTGAAACATGACGACAAAACTTATGTTGAACTCTGTGCTCTCAAGAAAGAACACCAGAACCCAACACCAAATCTGATCACAGAGGGATTCAAATTCAATACAAGGGACAGGAAACAGGACAAAAGTATTGCAGAACTACATAGACTGAGTTCTGTGGGTACGGTGGAACATTAGAGGACATGTTAAGAGATTATCTCATTTGTGGTATAAATGACCAAAAGGTGCAACAGCGGTTGTTAGGAGAGGGCACAAAGCTCAACTTAAAGAAAGCTTTGGATATTTCACGGGGTATGGAATCTGCCATTAAACATGCAATGGCAATCACGAGTCACCACCAGCAGCAAATAAAACAAATTCAATGCTTCAAACAATCGTGATCCTCCACCGCCATTCCACTGCTCAAATGACAGGTCCAATTCCAACTCAAACGAATGTTTTCACGAAAGTATTGTAGAACTACATAGACCGAGTTCTGTGGGTACGGTGGAACATTAGAGGACATGTTAAGAGATTGTCTCATTTGTGGTATAAATGACCAAAAGGTGCAACAGCGGTTGTTAGGAGAGGGCACAAAGCTCAACTTAAAGAAAGCTTTGGATATTTCACGGGGTATGGAATCTGCCATTAAACATGCAATGGCAATCACGAGTCACCACCAGCAGCAAATAAAACAAATTCAATGCTTCAAACAATCGTGATCCTCCACCGCCATTCCACTGCTCAAATGACAGGTCCAATTCCAACTCAAACGAATGTTTTCACTGTGGCAGACATCATAACATCATCACATGGGAGTTCAAATACAAAGAGTGCTTCTACTACCACACCAAGGGAAACACGTCACAAGTGTGTCACAAACAAGCCAAATCAATGAAGAATTCAGGAGGATGGGTTCATCATGCTGGGGAGATTGACAATCATGCAGACAGTGATAGTGACTTGTACCACATTTACAAACTTGGAATCAAGAGAGTAAATCCGATATTCGAACAGCTTCTCATTAACAACATTTCTGTTAAAATGGAAGGGGACATGGGAGCGTCATTGACCATTAGGAGTGAAAAAAGATTTCAGGAGGCATACCCATTGCTTACCCTTGAACCGTGCTCTAGCTATATTGTGAACATTTAGTGGAGAGAAAATCAAACCAATTGGATCAGCGACAGTAAACGTTGAGTATCATGACAGCCACCATGTACTTCCAGTATTAATCGCTCTGGGTGCTGGTCCCACACTGTTAGGTAGAAACTGGCTCCAAACCATTAGATTGGATTGGTCGCACATATTCAACACTTTGCAGTTAGATCCGTCGTTGACACAGAAATCACTCAAAAGAATTATTTCAAAACATGCAAATGTATTCGACAGAAAATTTGGTGAATTAAAAGATCATGAAGCACACATTCAATTGATGCCTGATGCAACACCATGCTTCTTCAAAGCTTGGCCTGTCCCTTACGCCTTAAAGGATGAAATCGAGAAAGAGTTACACCATTTATTCAAACAAGGTGTGTATAATCACGACATACTCTGAGTGGGCTGCACCAATCGTGCCAGTTGTTAAATCGGATGGTAGTATTTGCATATGTGGCGATTACAAGCCAACTGTAAATCGGTCAGCTACTTGCGACAATTATCCATTGCCTAAAACAGAGGACTTACTAGCTACCTTAAACGGAGGAAACAAATTCACCAAACTTGATCTCAGCCAAGCATACCAGCAGCTTGTGCTAGACAAAGAGTCACGCGCTTGTTTAATGGTCAATACGCACAAAGGCCTATATGAACTAACCTGTCTGATACAAAACAAAACAAACAAACAAAAAATTAATTACTGACAAACACACTAGATGGAAAATGGAAAATGAAAAATATGGGGCACATTTCTTTTGCTATCACAAATGTGCTTCAATTTATACAAAAATATCAAGGGAAAAATAATATGGCAAGGAGTTGGAGCTCCTAGCTCTATCTAGAAAGCAGAAAAATAAGGTTTTGGGGTGAATTTTTGGGGGCGATTTCCTGGTTTACTCATAATTGCTCTATGACTATGACATTTTTGGAAAGCATAACCTTTAGTCTAAAAACTTTTGAAACGTATTTTGGATTTAAATTGTATTTAATCAAATATCATAAAGTGATGAGTGATAAAATTCTCTTTAACTTTAAATTTGTGTGCATGGAGAGGCGGATCTAAAGTGCCAAGACAGCTCCTTACAGTTATTCTTATTGCATTAACTACGTTTATAAAATCAAGTATATACTTCTAACAGTGATGTTGCTTTTTCTTAGTGGGATAAAAATAATAACCCCATGCCCAACAAGGAAGCGAGAGAAAAAACGAGGCGTATACCATTGATATTAACTGATTTCTATTTGTAAGGACGGTATCACAATTGGCACATGAAAACAACCTAGATCCACCAGGGTGTTCAAGAAAAACTCGTCCCATATTCTTCTTGAACAGCGCCAACCAAACTGCGGGCAAATCTTTTTTTGTTAGCTATGTTTTCACTCGTCACGAAATAGAACATTATTTACTTTTTGTGCTTATATCGACTTTGTTTTTCATTGCAAACTAGATATTAAATTAAAACTGTGGTAATCGAGCCAAAAATTCAGGAAAATAGATAAATTATTTCTTGTGTCTGCTGAAACTGTGAAAGAAACGCGGGAACAACAAAAACCAAAACAATGACATGTGTAAACAGTTTGAACAGTATTAACGTTCAACAAGTAAGCTGCAGCATTCCTGAGGATGAAAACGGGGACTCCTTAGTAGCTTATGTGTTAACTAATATTCTTCCCGTTATTGATATAATATTTTCTTACCTGAATGGAAAGGTTTTGAGTACTTGCTCACAAGTGTGTTCCGTGTGGAAAATGGCTGTTAAAAGAGAGTCTACTCGAAGAAACTTTTGGGAAAATTGTTTACTTAACAAAAATAGACAGTGTGGAACGAATGAATATAAATATCAGGTATATATTATTTTTATATTTTATATTTTTAACATCAGTCATAATGTTCACATCACATGCCGCTCCCCCCGCCACCGGATATATAACTGGATAATGAAACTGATGTTTGATGCTCTTGAAGATTTTTTATCTCAATCAAGCAGTAAAAATAGTTGGAAACTCTATTAGGTGGGCATCATCACAAATATCTCCAGTTTTTGTCAGCTCAGTCGAGTGACTTTTCCAGATAACAAAAATTAAATTGGGCATTGGGCCGGACATTTACACAATATAGCTAGCTACAGCTGTGTTTAACTGTGGCGAAAATTATTATCAACCTATTTTTTTGTTCTATTGTTCAATTTTTTGTCTTGAGATTCACTTTTTGCATGATGGTGTCTATCTGACTGATTTTAAGGTGACACTACTTGGTGCTGTTCTTGCACAATTAACAGTGCTGCTAGCATACGTCAAATGCTGTGATACCTCTAATGTCGTGATATCCACTTACACTTGCTTTGCCAACTTTTACCAAATAACTACGGCCCATCTAATGTGCCCATCTGAAATATGGGTTTCAAGTGGCGTGAAACAAGTTCAAAGAGGCTCCCTGTACGGCAGCCCAAGTGTAGTTATATATAAAGAAAAAAGCATTGTGGGTACGCATATAAAA
>JANTOQ010117599.1:0-25962 GCA_027564595.1 Bythotiara depressa | reverse complement strand
ACAATAGGTAGGAGTGATATCGGTCTATAATTTTTAGGTTCAAGATTCGATTGTTTTTTGTATAAAGGTTTTAATTTCGCAATCTTGCAATTTTCTGGGGAAATTCCTTAAAGATGGTGCTACAGTTTTATCCAAACCAATTACACAACTTTGCAATCTGTCCATTAGATGTAAAATGTAAATGTAAAAAAAAGGAAATAAATCCTGGGGACGAGGTTGTAACACTCCGTATATATATGGGACGTATCTTATATCAAGTACACTACACCCCCAGAATAACGAAACAAAGTTCCTGATACCGAGAGTTTGTTCTGCTGGAAGTTTTGTAGTGTTTCTTAGCACGTGAATATACATTAAAGTTTCGAGAAGTTCCAACTACCAGTATTGAGGATTCGTTACGTTGGGTTCAAACTATATAAAAAATTCCAAAGGTTTTCGACAAAGTTTACTCATGAGGTGTTTCAACACAGTCACGCTGTTACTTATATAAAAACTCAAGTACTTACGATCACGTATCATATAATCATATGCGTAAAAATGTAGCCCACATTCCAAATTGCACGAGGAAATATAGAGCTTTTATTATTTTAAAACAGTATACAATTTATATTATAATTAGAAATGAATTATATTTTCTTTTCCAACTTAATAATTTTCATCACACTGCAAAAATAACATCCACAAAATGTATCTAACAGTAACAAAGTGTCACAACCCGCAACAAAGTGTCACAACCCGCGAAATATGTGCGAAATTATATACCGAAATGTAAAAGCAGAAAATAAAAGCCCGCTGAATTTTCTACAAACATTTTGTACCATTTCCAATTTCAATTCCAATGTCGAGTTCCGATACCCAGTGCCGTATTCCGTAGTTTACTAAAACCCGATAATATCAGTTTACTGCCGTAACTGAATTAGTTCGTTCTTAGACGCCTTTCGGAAAAGAAGTAATTATAAGAGGTAGGAAACAGCATTTATATCATTTTGGATTTGTTGTCTGAATATTTATTATATTTTTGTAGTTCAACCGTATTACTAGAGTGTTATCATATTTTACTTGTTTGTAGAATTCCTATATATTCTGTGTAGCAAGGTTAAGTCTGATTAAAAAGAGTTAAAAGAGTCAGTTTATCTATGAGTTGATTTCAAAATTTTATTGGAACTTTGCTTTTTATTGTATATTATGTTACAGTATTGCATAAAGTCATGTTTTTATCTGAAATCTATATATATGTATATAGTTTATCTATAAGTTTCTCCAAAATCTCTATGGCAGTGAATCAAATAAGGGTTTCATGAAATTTGGACCTTTTTTTTTTTAAGTTACATATTTTTGTCCCAGCAGGCATCGATCCAGAGATTGATGCCGAAGAGGCATTATAGACTGTTGGCACATACGAGGATTACTGAAGTGAAATCGAGATGAAAATCGTTTACGTCGTTGTCCTCGTTTCATCACAATGCTTTCACGTGATAGCAACTTCCTACCCAGGGTCTATTTCTCTTTTTAATATCGGATGGAAATATCAAAGAAAATGCGACCCAACATTCGAGGTTGGCAATAAGTTGCATGTTCACGTGCTCTTTGTTTTTCAAAAGATAAAGTTTAGGTCAAGGTCAGGTAACTTCTATTCATGTGTTATCAATTCAATGGTTATATATTTTACAGCGAAACCAGAAATTACAAAACAACAAAAACTTCCAAATAATTCTTAACAATTTGAAACTTGAAACTTGACCATATGTTGGTAAATCATAAGTGTCAACAAACACTAGGTTAAAGGTAAACATGTTCTGAGCAGTCGGCACCAAGAGCGAAAATATTGTACTAGATTAGAATGGTAAACAAGAGTCGAAAAAAACTTTGTTTTTAAAACTTTCTCAATTTTTTTACAAGATGTTAAAAGTTTATCTGTTAAAATTGCTTTGAGCTATACCATACAAGAATCAACACGAAGTAGTGGAAATGTTTACCAAACGTTTTTATTAATCTTGATTATTTTTCTTATTATTAGACTAGAATCGTCATTCTTCAAGTGCAGTGGAACTCATGTAGGTACTTGGTGATAAAACCCCCCCGTCTACTTCAAGGTCCTGTCATTTTAAAATGTAATTTTCAATTGTGCAAGTTTTATATAGTTTATGTTTTGTAAGTATTATTTTATATGTTGATAGTAGTAGTTATATATAAACTTGTAAATGTTTCTTAAAGACGAAAGATATGATATGATATGAAAAAAATAAAAATAAAAATAAAAATAAAACAATTTTAACATACATAATTCGGACACATATAAAGTTACTTCAACAGAATGCACAAGCACAAAAACACAAAATAAAAAGAGTGTAAAAAAAAGAAAGTAACAACAAAAAAATAAAATTATTTAAAAGTTACTTCTAGGTTTTTTTTAGAAATTACTACTTACTTGTTCTCATATATTCATTGACGGATACAAACATTTTCCAGAACAGTTTTTTTCAAGCATAAAAGTTTAAAGTCTTCATTATGAGTGACACATTTTATCCCTGCTAACTTATCAGCTGAAAGGTCAATATTTTCCTTTCAGCACTTACGCTCCTCAAGTGACATCGGCAATAGAATAACGCAATGTTCACAATTACACCAATGAAGGTTTTCTAGACTACTTGAATCCAATTCTTCTTCATTGCTAGAAACTAGAAACCTCTGAATCAGATTTAATTTATTTTAATTTATTTTAATTATGCTTCAGTATAAACAGACTCGTTTTTTGCAACAACAATTTAAAATTTCGAAATTCTCATTTTAATTACAAGACGATAAGCTGCTACTACTATCGTGGTCTGCCATGTTTATGATTAATCTTTGATTCACGCAAATGAAGTCACACACAATATATTTATACTTTACTCTCCATCTTAGCGATTTTTGCAATTTGTACATATACAATCATGATGATGCTTTCGATATGATATTGTGAATACTTTCTTCATTAACTTCGCACTTTTCTCAACATCACATGGCCAATGATGGTGCATTAATAAAAAGTTAAACATCACTAAAACATCGTGGGAAAGCGGGAAAGGAAAAATAAAGTATAATAATAGTAGTTATTCTTGCTCTATACTTGGATGAAAAATAAAATGCGTAAACGTGCTAATTTTGAAGAAAAATAATCAAATGAGAACAAGATAATTAAATGCGCGCGGGCATGCAAAACAGAAGATCAATTTATTATGGCCTTAACTATATAAATATCTTATATGATACAGAAGATACTCTTCCGAATATTTACAAGCATCAACAATTAAAGTTAATATTTCTCTTTTCTTTCACTTATATGTATATATAAACATATTATATGTTATAGAAGATACTCTTCAGCAGAATATGAATGAAAGAAAAGTCAAGTGGGTTAAAAGAACGTCTTGTAGCAAAATTACGTTTACATTTAATGTTTTTTATTTATTTTCAATGGCATTTACCATTAGGACATTTCCTGCACCTTGCGATGTTATGAGGTTATTTGATAAAATATATTTTAATATAAATTGGACTTATTTCAGCCTATGTGATTCATGGGTTTTTAGAACAGTAAGGCATTTGGTAAGTTTTTCTAGTGGTAATTCTCTTATTCATACTAATGTTTAATACTGTAGATCGTTCTCGGGGGTCACAATTTTAGAACTCGCCAGGGAAAGGAGAAAGGGTGTTTCAGGTATGGTATGTGTCCATCCATTTCATAATCCTTCTGAATTTCAATCTAGTCAGCCTCATTTCCATATTAAACCTTATTTTACACGTAGTTATAAACATTTAACTATATAGTTGCATGATTTTCAAATATTCAGTGGATAGATAGAGATCTCACTTGTGACAAAAAGCATAACTCATTATTCTTTGTAAAGTACTTTATCAGAGAATAAATGCTTAACCCTTTTAATGCCTGAATATACCTCCTGTCTGCTGTAAAATTCGCATTGAAAACCCTTATAATTTTATGAAGGATCAGGGGGTCATATAACTTTTAATGGGACAGACCAATTTGTAAGTAAATAAGTAACGGAGAGTTTTAACCTCTTTGGGGCATGTCCACAGCATATCGTGGTTCTTCATCTCCGCCGATGTCGTTAACCGAAGTTAACTTACCACTAGAGACACGCGAAGCATTGTTCTAACTTGCCTTCCTAAGACCAGTGTGCGATCAGTCGATGGCTCCTAATGGGCTGACAATGCTGGATTCAAAGTGTATTGGAGTGGAGTATCGATTCCGATATTCCCCGGCCGGGATTCGAACCCCGACCGCACCGATGAAAACCGAAGCTGCATACCACTACACCACAGTTGCATACACACTGGATTGATTACCTGTCAGCATTTGAAATTTGTTTTCATGCAGCGGCAGAATGAATTGTACTACATGTTGTGAAATTCAAGCAAGATTATATTTAAATGTACCTTTGTATATTTCCATTATTTTTGCTTGAAAATTAATAACAGAATATACAAGCAAATTTTGTAATAATTTGCTAATAATTTGGTTTATATATACATGAAAATTAATGTGTGCTTAAATTCAATTTTTTCAGAAGGTGTAGTTTCTTGGTATACAAATTAATATGTTCTTATTTTAGTACTTCAAATATCTATATATTGTCAGCTACTTACTAGTCTGTTATAATTGTTAATGTTATATAATTTGGAAAGACCGTTTTTTTTTTGAACAGATTTTAAGTAAAGATCATTTTCTAATACACAGAAAATAAAATAGAAACAAATTTTTTGTGCAGTGATAGGAAAATATTTGGTTTTTCCACACTGCCTTGATTTCCTGTTTGCATTTGTTTACCTTAGCAGGTAGGAAAACAGTTATGAAAACAGTATTTATGTATTTTACAAATTATTGAAAAGCGATGGTAAAGTCGTGGAAATATTTTGTAACCCTGTAAATTCCCTGGAAGTTCGATTATAAATTATGTATGCTGGGCATACCGGGTTTGAATATACAAGGCTTCATTTGGAAGCAACAAAACAGAAAAAGTTTACCTTTAAGCCTATATGAAGTTTTATTTGAAAGTCCAGTTCAAGATTTATCTTTTTCTGATATTGCCATTGAGTGTGGATGTGATTAGTTTCATAAAAATGAGAATGAAAACCAAACTTTGCTTAATTATTTTAATATTAATTTTAAAGTTTCAAAAAGGTTTTTATAAATTTTAGAAGTATCTTTATTTTTATGTCTTTGATTTTTCGTAAAGCATTTGTTTCTTCTTCGAAAATTAATGGATTTTTAGTTTTAGTTTTAACTCGATTTTTGGAATCGCTTTGTCATATCGATCTAAAACTTGTTTAAGTATATATTGGATATAGGCTTTGTTTACATCATCAATATTACACCTCCTGTATATTGTAAATTTCCTAATAGTAATCCTTATAAGATCAGGGGGACTCATCAACTTTTACCAATTTTAATTTTCCTTTTATTTCCAATTAGTAACACGCCTGGAAAAAGCAAAACAGTAAAGAAATGAATTTAGATTTGAATAATTTCCAGGGACATCAGGCACTGTAGTGTTGACAAGATATTTCTTTCATTTTTAATTATTGTTCTATACATTATAGTGATAGCATTTCCTCAAGACTATTTATTTATAATGGCTTTAATTCTGCAAATATGGATGTTGTGAAGAATATATGTTGCTTGATGCTCTTCTTGGAAAATTGCCATTCTGGAATGATATTCTTGACAAATGGCAACAGTAATCTATGGATACCTGTAGGTAATTGTTCTCATTCTTGGAGCTTTAACCGTGTCTGGGAAACCTGTTTTTATCCTGAAGCAGCAACCATACAAGATTGCGTTTTACCATCTAAATATTACTCAATACCGCCAGCAATGAATGCAGGCTTCATTACCATAAAGACTACAACATCGGGTTGTCAATCATTCCCTAAAATTCCTCCCAAGTGTTATGCTAGATTCACAGTAGAAACATATATTGGAGATGAAAATAGACAAAATAAGCAATTCACAATATTAGGAGAAGTACCATCAACAGACGTTACAACTAACGGATCTTACAAACATACAGATACTTTTTATGTTCCTGCTCTTACAAATCAATCAGCACTTCAATTTCAATTTCGAGATAAATATTACTGTGGTCAATTACATAGTGTGGAAGTATTTTATTATGTTTGCCCCAGTGCAACTACTGCTTTAGTTGACTTTCCTCAAAATATACCTACACCAGATAAACTATCATCTCCTGAAAAATATACTGGTCAATGTACTGCCAATGCTCTTCCTTTGGCTAGCACTGGGACATTACATATGTTATGCTACTACAATCGAACCGCTAAAATTTCTGGAATGTGTATCTGTAATGCTGGTTATAGTAAAAGTGGTACAAGTTGCGTAGGTATATTATTTTCTTTCCTTGTTGTATATACTTTGTTGTGCATGTGGTGTTAACACCATAACATTGGGTTATATTGAGGAAGTCCAGCAGTCAGTACTTATTCTAGCACATATTCATAGTGTCGTTGGGGGGTCTCAGCCCAAAAAAACACACACCACCCATTTGGGTTAAAAAAATAATGACTTGCTTTTTTTTTTAATCATATGTTAAAATTACAATTTCACAAAAACATCATAGTATGTAAAAATAATAAAACCAGACAGTATTATCCAGCCTTTTTTAGCTCCATTCAGCAACTCTCTGGTCCCTTAAGTTAGATTTTCAATCCTTTTTATGAAGATGTCAAAAATAAAAATATGCTCGTAATTTAAGGAATTATGAACATAAGAAATATTTTAGACGAAAAAATACATTTTCGGGAAAATTTTACCCATACCCTTAGATGCAAGAATATGAAAGTAGCTGCAGATGAAAAGCTTTTATTTCCGCCGTTTCAGTGAATTCAGCACATCATCCGACCTCATTAGTGTCATTGAAAGTTTGGAAAATTAACTTGACAAAATTAAAATTAAATAAAAAGATCTCCTTTAATATATGTTTATGAACTTTGCAGTGCATTAATCACAAAAACGCTAGCATTAATTTCATTATTATATCTTTTTTCTTCTCAGTAAATATATTCAAAGTGTGCATGTTTATAAAAAAAGACGAAGCTCATCAATAAACCATTGAAGCATGAAACAACACGATAAGTTTGCGTAATGAGTGATTGAGTTTTACAAATTAGATGGCACGTGACATGGATTTCCGTTTTTCCTATAGAAATCTTTGGTGAAAAAAGTAACCAATTAAAGTAAATTCTAGCACGCATGTGACCAGTTAAAAAAGTTAGTAATTCACTTCCGTTCTATTATAATCATTGTTTCATTCTTCAAGATATGTATGAGTTCAGGTCCTATTCTAGGACTCAACAGAGGATCCGAACATCTGACACTGACATTTTCAGGAAGTATGACCACAAAAGTGCCAGTTCCCTTTCTACCAGACCCCGCCCACTGATTCTAGATTATCCACTGAAGTAAAATAAAACAGCATAGTTAACTGTAGGTTGTGTAGTAGATATGATATATTCTGAAAGCAAAGCTCAATTGTATGTTTACATTTCTGAAAATATATAACAAAGTTAAAAGTAGAAGGTAGTAAAACATAATGATTATTGTTCGGGTAAGATTTTGTGTTGCATGTCTATACACGTCATAACATCTTTTAAGTCAAAATAATATTTCCTTCAAAAATCTGTGACAGGTTTATTTTTGAGAACTAGGAAGATCAAAATAAGAAGGCATGTTAACTTTAGGCAAACGAACCATGTGAAAGTCTTTGGAATTGATAATTTTCTGACAACCACTTTTTGAATCGGAACTAATATAGTACATAATTTAGTTCTTGTTTTTTTGAAGAATTGAAGTATTTCCCTGCTGCAGAAAACTTTCATGAGGGGTTTTTGTGTGCATTAGCACTTTAATGCATAAGCATAAATCTTGGTTATATTAAACATCCAATTGGAAACCTTCATAATTGTACAAGGAACCAGGGGGTGTGATCAACTTATATCTACTTTATTGTACATTATATTTCCAATACAGTAGGTAACCATCTGGAAAAATAAATAAAAAAGTAAAAAATGACCAATCCTTTTTGGGGATATTATGCATTAAATTATGCATTTAAATTAATTTCCAGGCATCCGAAATTCCTTCGGCTTTTGGCAATTGTCTAGGCTTTTTTGCCGATGAGATTTGCCTTTTATACAATTTGCCTTTTATACAATTTGCCTCAGCAACAAATTGCTGAAGTCTTTCCAGGTTTCAAAGTACATGATCATGAATTGGACCTTACGTTTCTAAATTCTTCAAATCGCCATCCCCATCTGCATGTTATTTTCTTGTAACTTTTCTTTAAAGGATTGTCCTCTACAAAATCAAGTTATGGCTAATAAAGCGATAGTGTAGATATGTATACTAATTTAAATTTACTTTTCCACCATATGGGGGGAATTAACCACATATTAAGTTTTATTTGCTTTCTGTGGCTCCTTTTCGCTGACTTTCCGCCATGACAGTTGCGTGTTTAAAACAGACACAATTTTCCAGTAGAATGCAAATCAAGTAGGAGAGCTTCAATGTTTCAATATAAATTAAATTGTGTAAATTATAAACTTCTATCTCATAAGCTAACAAGTATTCTATTATTATTATTAAGTATTCTAAAAAATACTCAAAACTAAATTACTTTTAGTAATTTTGAAAAAGAATGACATAAATAAAAACCATTCGAAAATGATATATCTCAGTGCATCAGGGTTTTCCTGTAATTTCATTACCTATTTTCTTCAGCAGGTTTAGAATATTGAGAACGTCTTTAGCAATTGCTGACGTGTTAGCTTAATATGACTGCAGCCTTGGATATATTTTTGTGAATAGAAAAAAGTTTTAATCCCGATGGTTTAGTATCAAATCAGTGAAATCTAATGAGATCTAGTTCATATCAATAAACCAGAAGTAAAATTAATTTTTATTAATTGTTTTAACTGTTGACCCGAGCTCCGGTTTTTGGTCAGCTGTTTCGTCGGTTCTGTAAATTCAGGCCTTCAATGCTCTGTTTCATTTCTTCCCGTTTCATTCACTCAGTAAAAACAGTCATGTGTACTCAAAAGTTCCCACTCCTCCCTTGCTCATATGTGTTTCACAATTTTTTCTATTGATATATTTATATTTCAGCTCTAGTTTGTATTCATGTATTATATTTCGGCTTTTTTCTTTTATTATTACATGATTCGTGTACTCATTTTTTACTCAAATAATATATCGACATGTGCAGGAATTATGCTACTGGTCAAGCAGCTAAGGTAGTTGGCTTTGACCCCAGATTCCAGGTTTATTTGTCACTACTGGCCTATTTCAATAGGTCCGTAAATTGCCCAATTAAGTAGAAAGTTCGTGGCGGTGTCATAAGTTTAAGATCGGCAGGGAGGGGCCAAAAGTGAATAAATTTAGGCATAGTTTAAACCAGCAGGGAGTGGCCGGATACACGGCGATGTTTATTAAGGTTCGGAAGGAAGTGGCTGGACAAATTATTTATAACAGTTATTATATCGTTATATCATTTGGATGTGTGGCAAATTAAATACCGACAGGGAGTGGTCAGTAGCGATTAAGTTAAGAACAGGCAGGGTGTTGCTGGATGCTTACACATGCGGACAGCTTTATAATAGTTAGTGGCCTTCAGGTAACTCGTGTGTATTTCCAGTTGTCTCTTTCCCGCCAATTCCTGTGTTATTATTTGTTTCTACCCTCCATTCATCACTGTTAATCCAAATTAAACCCATGTAGTACTACAATAGGTTTTGACAAGCAATTTAAAAGACAGAAATGGTGTTAATTGTATTGTGTTTTTGTCTTTTAGCTTGCAGTGACGTAGAATATAAGCCAACATCTGGTAATGAAGCATGTTTTCGGTGTGGGATACACTCCAGATCTTGGGTATATCCAAGGGTATTATGCAAATGTATTGATAAATATTTCAGAGCGATTGGGAAGGAAAATGACTATGCTTCAGATTGTTATAGTAAGTCAGTAATTGACAGGTTGTATATTGCCAACATGGATGTGTTATGCGTATTTATTTATTTATTTATTTTTACTCAGGATAGTCTCTTCAATACTTACAGCACTGCGTTATCAGTGAAGCTCTGCTTGTAATTAAAGTTCCCATTTGAGCAATGGAAGTTTCTAATCGGCTCTGTAAGTCTTGCAGGAACTTCCGCTGAACAAGACAACTCTGAAGCAAAACTGTCGTCACAGGTGAGATCAAACCACGCCAGTTCGACAATTTAGGCTCTAGGTAGGTAGATTACTGATGCACACTGCTATAATCTACATACATAATGCGTGGGACATTTCTATTGCATAGGGAAATAATTCTAGCATTACAACAGAATAACAAACACGTTTATTTATCAATGCTACTTCTTAACTGTCAATAAAGTTTGCCATGGTTGGACAACCTGCAAATCTAAAGATTAGTAATTAAAAATGGATGAAAGGCTGTCAGTTTTACAAGACAGTTTGTGACTGGTAATCACTTGCAGTCCAAGACATTTAAAATCATGATGTATATGCTTATCTTATCAAGTTTAATTTTTGTAGTGTTTTCTTGTGGTGCACAGAAGAAAAGATTTAAAACATATTGCTTTTATGGGCTTCACTTGTTTTTGGTGAATATAGAAATATGTCAACCATATATCTCAATTTTTCAAATTATTTAACTCTAAATTTCACACACTGTTTTTGGTAAAAGACTAATTTTAATAAAACAGCAAGAACATAAACTTCAAAACAGAAAAATGTTACGGTTGGAATTACATTTCTTTATGGTAGTTTATCGTGGTCTGAGGATTAAAATTAGGTCCTCTCGCCATTTTCTATTATAAAATGGCTAAAAATTTACGTAAAAATTTCAAAGGTAGTACATTTCTTCATAAAATTGCATTTCGAGAGCACCTGGACGTTTCGGTAGCCGGTTAATCAATTTTTAATTAAATTTACTCTTCCTACCTTACCCCCTAAAAAAATCTCAAGTGGCCTAATTTAATTTTACGTGACCGAATTTGTGGAGCTCAAAATTATTTAGGACTCGCTTCACTTAGCTCTAGCTTTTCGGTTCACGTAATCATTCATTTTTATCACAGCCAAAAAGAACAAAAAGAACACCTTCATTTGTTAGCGATTTAAATACAGCATCCCCCTGAACGCGGTGTATCTCCATATTTTAGCTATTTCACTGCTCGAGTCATCGTTTAGGTTGACGGCCGTTTTCTCATTGAGTTATCTTTAAACAAGGCAGTTGGTACTTGTGTTTATTCATAGTCAAGATATGGTTCCATGTTCTCTGATCGATCTACAACAGCTATCAGTCTCGATAAAAGTCTAGTGATATCAATGTGAATGTGTCATTGCCAACTTCAATATATTTTTGTAAATTAATAAGAATTTTCACTGAGTCATCTCTTTTAAATGTAACATCACTGAAACATTATCTAATGTGCTTTCTATTTGGCATCCAATTACGTCTACTTTATCACAGTTAACGTTATCTTCATTTTCAATTGAAGTTATTCCAGAATGCAGACATGGCTAATTAGGATCAAATGGATTGAATGGATTGTAATTCTTGAACCAACTGAATATTTTGTATAGATCGGAGTTATCTCTTGTGATTCTAGTTTTACCTAGTTCTACATACTGTTCGCTAGTAGTATGCTATGTTGTATTAGATATGGATTCATGAATTTTTGCACTTTTATGCAGACTATGAATCCACAATAAACATACTGCTTCAGCCATTCCACGACCCCTGGTTAGTCCTCCCCGACTTTTTATAGTTCTCATGATTGTTTGTTCTATGATCAGATCAGTCCATAATCCTGCCTAAAATCGACCAGACCTTCGAACAGTATAAATTCCAACATCATTTGCAAGTAAAGACGGGCGGGCTGCTTTAGCATAGTAGCTTCGAAAAGATTTAACATTATACCAACAGAGATCAAATATGTATTCCAATCTCCAGTTCTTTCGGCTCTAACAAAACCTTTGATGATTACGATGTAGGAAATGTACTGTATCCATAACTTAGCAATCCTGGAATGATCACATAAGTATTCTTTGACACAGTGTAGCGCTTTGTTAAGCCTTTGTAATACTTTAGACTCATCGAATGGCAGAGATTCTTTACTATCATACACATTATTAATTAATACATTTATTACAAGTAATTATTCATCACTAAGTACATTTTCGAACTGTACAGTCTCACTATCATTAACCACTGGTTCGCCAGTTTCCTCACTGAAATCTTCGTGACCAAGATTTTCATCATTTGATTTCAAGGTTTGTTCATGAACTACACTTGACAGTAATTTAGTCATTAAACCTGAATGAACTTAAGATTGTCCTCTTAGCACTCTAGATATCGCTTTTCCATATATCATATACTGAACTGTGTTACTGCCATAAACTACCTCAAAGACATCAGATAAACAGGAACCTTCCATCAGTTTTCCAATGCTACAGAGAAAATCCATTAGCAAGTGAAACACCCCTAGTCTACACACTATATAATCCACAGTGGTTTATCAAATGTGATACATGGTGTTATGATATTTAATGATAGAAAAATCGATGCACAGTGCCACAAGCGGTCAGTGCTTGATGATGGTAAAGTAAATGGTTGCTACTGGTGTTTATATGCTTTATTGACCATTTATGACAGAGCTGGTTTACTTAAACTAATATATAGTCACTAATGGATCCTCCCAGTAGGGGGGTCATTGGGAGAAACATAGCCTTACACCTTGTGCGTCAGGAAACACGGGAATGACTCTATTTGACCTGTGCATATAGTACCACTGTCGTTCTGAATTCTCAACTTTCTTTCAACACACAGAACCAATGTGGTGTACATAATGATAATAAAACAGTTGCAAGCTCTCCATCAAATTTAGCCAGTTCAGAATGGCCAACAAATGTTTCTTTGAAACGTTGCACAGTAGTCCTTGAAGATATTTCTTCCGCGTGTGATGCTGCAAAGCTTAAGACGCTGAGGTCCGGTAAAACTCACATGAGTCATTCCCGTCATACAAAGGAAGTCTATCTTCAGGACATGCATGCTAAATATCCCATTGTATAATTGGGCAAGATGATTGACAAGCGTTGGTCAATTTTGGACAGTGCTGTTTACAGCAAGCTACACTCTTGTGAATCCTTATCCGCAAGAGTCAAACTCCTTGAGGACACCATCTATGATGAAGGAGTTAAAATATTTGGTTACACTTCACCTAAAAGAAAGAAAAATCTAACAGGAATGAACCGTCGAACTAAGCACTCCATCGATTTGATCCAGGAAAAGAACATCCTTTCTGCACAGGTGTCATCCACACCTGACTCGAAGCAAAAAGCAGCCTTCGAGCAGATTCTACTCCAAGTAAAAGCTAAAATTAAGGCTTTTCGACACTCAGAGAAGGGTAGGAAAAGGATATGGCATATAAAGAAGCCCTAAGCTGCTTTTAGGAGCAATCCGTATAAAGTTGGTAAAATCTTCTTCACCCTTAATGCAGAGCAACTCTTCGTGTTGATCAGTCACCGTTGATCAACAAAAGTCAGCTTAAATATTTGATGAACTGTATGACATTCCGTTGCGCGATCTAGAGGGCTTGCCAGCTTCGCCTTCTATAAATAAAAGCTTCCCATCAGTTTCATTAATCTACAATGTCTTCCTGTCCATTCTTCATTCCCGTAGAAACTCTTCAGCCCCAGGGCTAAATGCTATTCCATACAAATTGTATAAAAGCTGTCCTCAGATTGACACTTTTTTATTTCGTATTTTCAAGTCTTGTGTGAAAAACTCAGTTATTCCTGTTTTATGGCGGTATGCTAAAGAAATTTTCATTCCGAAATGACACTGTAAATGAATCCAACAATACAGACTTCCGTTTAATATCAAAACGCTTAAAAGCCTACATCATTAAAAATAACATGTCCTTCAATAAGTTCATTCACAAAGGTTGTATGGAGAAAATTCCCGGTTGCTGGGAACATGTTTCAATGTTGTGGTCTGCTCTTAAAATAATCAGATATTGCAACTATTTGGCTTGACATTGCTAATGCCTACGGATTCTTCCCGTATAGATTGATCTTATGTGCTCTCGAAAGGTACGGAATCCAATCAAGTTGGATTCATCTCATAAAAAACTACTATGTTGGTATTTACAGCAAATCTTTCACACAGTTCGCTCCAAGTGGTTGGCATTTAAATCTTCGAGGTATATTTGCAGGATGCGCACTCTCCATAATTTTGTTTTTGGCTGGTGTGAATGACACCTTAGAATATACCCATTCATCCTCCGCGCCTAACTTTGTTACATCTAACAATGTCTCACTTCCATTAATAAGGGCCTTCATGGGTGACACCAATCTGATGTCTTCTTCCATTTCAGGTGCACATAATCTTCTACAAAGATGTGCCACAGCTCTGAAGTGGGAGGGAATGGACTTCCGAGCTGACAAGTCTCGTTGAATTCAGTTCCCTCTCCTTATTTACGAGATACCAATTTCACAAGCTACTCAGTTAGAAAGAAAAATTTCTTCATTCATCAGGAAGTGGTTAAGACTCCACCCCTCTACAACCAATCTTTGTTTATATGCTTCCTCTTCTCCTTGTCCAATACCGATTAAAAGTCTCATTTCAGTTTTTAAATAATAAAAAATGCCTTAATTGCCAATTCCAACCTGCAGATGAGAACTGGTTCCTGGCAAGTAGAGACAGCAGTGAGCATAGGAACAGCAGAGTTGAGGTTGAGATCGATCAGAGGTCCTTCCCACTTTGGTAAAGCTGGCCTTGGTTAAGTACTTGTTCCACCAATGCCTAAAAAGCAGTCTTAAGAGTACCGTAAATTATTTTCCGGTATATCTAAGGAGATCGAGGAAAATGAGAACCTGTGTAAGGCCCTTCTGTTGCAGGTGCAAGGTCAGTGGACAAAGTGGGAAAACTATATCAAGATGGACCTTTCCTGGAGCACCTTACTATAGCTAAGCTTCCAAAATTGCTTTCTTTTTGCCTTGGATTCACTTTAGATGTTTTACCTTAAACGAGTAATCTAAAGCGCCAGCGCATTTGCACTAAAACATCATGTTTCTTGTGCAGGAAAAATATCTGTACCTCAGCCCACGTTCCTGGTGCATGCAGATTTTCCCTCTGGCAGGGAAGGTTTACTTTCAGACATGACTCTGTTTTAAACGTTTTTACTGAAATGTTAACATCTCTCATAAAAAACTTCCATCTACACCGATAAAGAACACCATTAATTTTGTCAAGGCAGGGAAAAGTGTTCCAAAATCTACAGTTAAGCAGTCCTGTATTCTTCACCTAGCCAGTGATTGGGTATTTCTTGATGACTTAGGGGATCAGTACGCTTTTCCTTGTCACATTGCACTGACATCACATAGGCCTGATATCATAATATTTTCCAATGAAAAAAAACATTATTCTCATCGAGCTAACCTGTCCTTGCGAAGAAAACATGGATTCCTGACACTCTGATAAGATCAACAGGTATACATGCCTAAGCAATATCATCACTTCCAATTGTTGATGTGTTGACCTTTTTTGCTGTGGAACTGGTAAGCTGTCAGAAAAAAGTAGGCCTCTGTAAGAAGCTAGCGTATTCCACATCAAAGGAATTAAGTCAGAGAAGCATGAAATCATCTTTTTATATCTGGCTTGCTAAAAATCTGGACAGTGGTCCCAAGAACTCTTTAACTCTCCAGCATGGTCTCCACCAGCTCCTAAGATAAAAAACAAGAAACAATCTGTCAGTATACAGGCTGATTTTACTGGACTAATAGGATAAACCTAGACGAGAAATTTCGATCTTCAGATTGAGCTTTGAACTTAAGAGGGAGCTTCGATGTTAAGAATGAGCTTCGATCTTAAGAACGAGCTTCCATCTTCAGTTCGAGCTTCAATCTTAACCTTATTCAGCCTAGGCTTTTTAGGACGGTTCAGGACTGCGGGGGGGGGGGATATTGTGCCCCGCCCCGTCCATAACTTTTAATATAGACATGCAATAATAATATAACTTGGCACATAAATACTTGGGGGCAATACAAAACGTTTGCTCAAAATTTATTTTGACGACGTCATCACTGTGCTGATGACGTCATCAAACACATTTTTGCCTATTTGTCACCTCGAAATTTGCAATCTACTTTAAATGTTCTAAAATAAGCCTGTGGGTGTTTTATTAAATAGAATTAGCTTATTTGACTACTATTTCTGATTTCTAAACAAAATTATCTTTCCAACAGTATTAATATAACTTCGTGGAAAAAATTCTTTTGACCACCTGCTAAGGATCTAATCCCAACAGGAGAAGCATTATTCCAAATACCAAACGTTTTTCATCATTTTGTTTGTAACTAAGTTTTAGAAAAAGTCACATAATTTCAGCCCATTTGCACCAGTGGTTCATAAGATGTTTTTAAAAAACCGATAGCGGGTGGATTACCCCCTCCCCCCCCCCCCCAATATGGTTAAAAACGAGCTTGGATCTTAAGTATACTGGCTTAATTATTGACATAAATCTATATTATGATGGCACAAAGAAGCCACCGTAAGATGTTGATGTTTAAATTACTTTTAACAACTTTTGGTTAAAATAAGATTTGCTTTAATTCCAAAGACAAGTCTTTAATGATGGTGCAACTAAAATTAGATCTTTTTATTTGTCTGTTACTCTATTGTAATTTCCTGCATGTTTAAAACAACAAGCACAGGATTAAAAATGATGGTCTTTAGACTAGAGTCGTGCGCCTATGTGAGGAAGGGAGTAGATGATGAAATTAGTAGCTCTTTTATTTGCAAGTGCAGTATGTGGAGGTTTTTTGTCAGATAATCTTTTATGCTTCTTTCATGTTTTCACACTTTTCCTTCAGGTGCTCAATACATGCAATGCATGTTGGCAGGAAACTGTGTAGGGTTTCAAATGTCAATGTCTTTCTGAAAAAACCCTGGAAATCTTTATTATGTAACTGACCTATGTAACTCGCTATGTGAATTGAAGGTGTGTTTTTTTGTTGTAATTTAATATTAAGTTGCACTATATTTGTGCGTCCTCTAATAGTTAAATGTAAATAAATGCAGTATATGTGTGGGTTGACCCAAAGTTCCTGTCAATGATGTTGACATTTTATAAATAGGACAGTGGATATCAGACCAACCGCTGATAGTAAAATGATATGATATATTTTATATAATAATATAATAACATATTAATAATTTTTAATGTTTTACGTTAATTTCTGGCATGAGAATATAATATATGTTCCTGTTTTTCCTTTTTTCTTACCTTTTAAGAACAAACTTTTTTGGAAATAAGTTTTTCTTGTTATATTTAATGCTGGAATTTTGCTTATAAACATGGCACAGAATAAGAGACTTTTTATTCCAATAGAATTTTAGCTGCTAATTGGGTTTCAAGCAAAACTTTAAATTAAATGTATTTTTAAGGTGAAATAATACCAAATAGAGATCCTGCTAGTAACTTAGATATTTGAATATCAGGAAAATACAGAAACCTACAAGTGAATTTCCTTTCCACTTATGTCTAGATGTTTCGGATTTTATTAATTTATAATTTTCTCAAGTTCTTACTAACTGTACCATCCTTCTGTGTAGCGAGAAATTATGTGCCAACATTAAAACTTGTTCTTTGGGAATTAGAATGTTATACCGCATTAGGAAAAAGTTGATATTGATAGACTTTCACACATTTTTTCCTCACATTTTGTAATGTTTCACGTATAAGGTGTCAACAATATAAGAACAACTAACAAATTAAGTAAACTTATTTAAAGTAGATTTTACTTTCACAATCAATTATCTTAATAAAGGAAATTGAAATAATTCTTAAAATAAATAGAGGAATGAAGAACATAAGTTTTAAATTACAGTAATAGAAATCAACAGCTACATTTTGTTTTTAAAACCTGTATATCAGTCACATGTGTTGATAGCCAGTAGAGATGAATGAAAAAGTAAAGGGCTTCGGAATATCAAAAAACTAACTTTTACAAATTAAGTTTGGGCCTAAATTCTTGGTTTAAAAACTCAAATCTGCCCTAACCAGATCATGATTGGGAATGAATTTCTAGGGGAAAATATTGTACTGAAGTAATGCAGTAGATTTACTGCATTTCATTTATCCAGTTATAATTTGTTACTCTCAAATGATATAATGTTTATTAGTACCCATGGAGATATTTAATTATACAACATTTCTAAAAATACATATGAAGAAAATCATGATGGGAACATTTTACCACATACAGGTTTGATCACTACAACATTGTCAGAGTTAATCCCAAGAGATGAATGCCTGAGAAATTCTCAGTATATATTCTAGAAATAAATGATGGTATTCATGTCATTATAATTTGTGAAATGTGTTTAATACGTGACTGTTACACAGTTTTGATTGGTTATTGGTTGATACAGCCTGATTCTATAAATTAAACAAATATTTAACAACAGCTGAACATCTGAGGCTAAACGTGTTTTTGGATAAAGATGTAATGTGTAGTTATTGGGAATGAGAAGACTGGTTCTTTTTTTTCCTTTTAATTGTTTGTACAATACTTGTACCAGACCCCTGGTCATACAGGGTTAAAACTTAACATATGCAATACATTTTCTACATTAGTCATAAGTACCCACTCAGGACTTCAATATCACATGTTATGATTATGAAGGTTTTAAAATATTGAAATAACAATATTAAGATATTGTTAGTTTGTCAAAATAATTATTACAGCTATTTCTAAATGGGTCACTTATGAGTCCCTAATTATAGACAGAGAATTGAAAAACTTGCATCTCACAAGTTTTGTAAGTGTGGTTTAATGTAGATTTGAAGTAACCAGGTTATGCAAATGCTTGTCACAAAGAGAAAATCACAGAAAGGAAAAACTTGAAAAGAAACATGAAAAACTTGTGTAATAAAAAATTAGTATTCAAATTCAAGAACAAATCAGCCACTGAATCCTATACATATTTTAAGGATACTTTTCACGCATTTCTTTTCTCATAATCCTAAAGATTGATATAAATTTCATATTTTTCTGATGTTAGAAGTATATAAATTAACTTTCTTTAGTTGGAAAAAGTAGGATACATAGATTTTCTTACTTTTTTCTTCTCTTTTATTGTGTGTGTTAATAAAAGAGGCTTATTAAAATTTTGAAAAACTTGTAATCTAATTTATGTGAATGTATTTATGTTTTCTTGTGAAGTGCTCATGTAACGGAACATCAAATAATAGGATTGTGCATCCATATATTGTAAAATTGATTTGTGGACCCTTTACAAAATGGGGTCTTGTCAAAATTCTAAAATTACTAATTGAGCGGCACCTGTATTGGGAATTAGGAACGTTCTGAGTCTTTCCAATTAATTATATAAGACACATGAATAGGCTGTCTTTTTCAGACATGACTTGGATTTTACTCATTTAAAATAGCACTTACCCTGTATGTTTTCAAAGTTCATTTGTGTTAGGATGTTGAGCTAAATTTGAGCATCAGTTGTCAAAAATAATGTTTTAAATAAGCTGCAAATTGTATACTCTGTACTTTCATGTAACAAAAGCCATTTTATTTTCAAGGTGGACCAACATTCATTAGTAGTAACCTGACATCACCAGTTAATGGCAGCCATGGAGAAAATAAGATTTTTATCATTAAACTTTTTGGAAACCTTCAGCCAACACTGTATTGGCAAGTTGGTGGTATCTATATAAGTAATGTTTTTATAACAATAAAGAATGAAACTGGAAATCAGGTCAGCTACACATCTGTCATCAAACTGACTTCAGACATGTGTGGAAAAATGCTGAAATATATTCTAACAGACTATGGATCACCTATATCATCTAATACTACTGTATATGTTACATGTAAGTAAATCCAATTCATGCATCCATATTATGATTATATTACTCGTTATAATTCTCAATTTAATATCTGGTTTATTACTTATATGTTGACATTTGTTACATTTTATTTGAACTATAAGTTATTGATTTCTCTAGCAAAGCCAAGCAAAGTATCCCAGTTAGAAGCAACACAAGATGGTAACTGCATCATTGTGAAATTGAATTTTAATGCAGAGTACGGAAGATGCCCCATTGTGTATGATGTAACTTATAAGAATATTGGAGATGTTATTAGGATCGTGCGGTCATCAAATATATCACAACGGGAGTGCTTTGGAACTGACACAATTAAGAACATCACGGATATTGTTGTCTCTGTCACAGCTACTGGTTATACTAGTGAAAAAACAAATATCAGCTTTGTTTATTCTGCAGCAACAGCAACAACCCCAACAACTACCAATATTACTGTTAGTAAGTGTATTTTTATGTTGACTATTTCTATCGCAATGGTTGGATTTATACATGTACTGTATGATAAATTTTCAAAACAGCTAAGTTAAAATATTTTGCATATTTTTCATAGTGCTTTTAACTTTTGAACAAACTGTTATAGAATCCCCTGCACCACCTCCTGGCAATAATAATGGTTTGATAGCAGTAGTGGCAGCTGGTTTTGGTACCCTCATCATTGTTATTATAGTTATTGCTGTGTGTGTGATAAAAAAGAAACGTAAGTTGTATAATTTTTTTATATCCTGGAAATTAGTAATTATATATTCTTGTTAATCATTATAATTGTCATTATTGTGTTTTGCTGGAGTAAGGGGAAAATCAGTAAGTAGGATTTTACTACTTGGATTGATATGGTTCCTTACTGCAACGTAATTTGTATGTACATATTCACATGTAATGATTTGTGGAATAAGGTAATCATGCAATTTGAATAAACAATAATTTTCAAGTAACAAACTAGATGGAAGAATAAACTTGTTTTCAGTGTTTTCCAGTAAAATAGTAGCAGGGAAAGAGGACAGCAAATCATATTTCTTGTTAAATTATCAGTGTACTGGATTGTTTGTTAATGTCTTATTAGTGATATTTTATTATTTGCTAAAAATATTATTAGTACAAATCTATAATAGTGTATTGGAACTGTTGTTAATGTATATTTTCTGTCTCGGGATAGGTCACATAGGCACTGACTTTCCGCAAGGAAAGATATTTGGAGCTATGACTAAAAGTAAGGCCTGGATGCACTTTCTAATGACCAAACAGGTGTGAACTTTACCAAAACAACGTCCCTCCCACAAGTGATTTGAAAGTTTAAAAAAATTAAAACAGGAAAGTAATTTTTAGTTTGCATTTTCATTTTACCAGTGCCTTATCACTAAAATATATCACGTACTAAGGAACCGAAAAATGTTTAGTATGGTTGGGTAAAGACGAATGATTGGCTTTCCCCGTAAACTGTTTACTTGAAGACTATGTGATCAGATGAACTGCACAGGTCAATGAAACATGGACACTTTTGTGAAATCTTCAAGGAAAGACACCTGTATGCACAATTCTAAATTCACATTGGTGCCCATTCTTCTGTATTCAGCTTTTATAGAGTAAGAATTTAAACACGTATGGTGCCTAAACGAAATTAGTTCAAACTATTTTGTGCTTTTGCCTCTAGAAAACGAACCGTCACAAACTATTAAATCAAACAGCAACATTGACAGGACAGGAACACACACTGCACTTAGTTTGGGGGCAATCCAATCGCATACTTACGCAGAGATACACTCTCCTACTTATGCAGAGATACAACCAGTTTCATACAATAACGATGGTATCTCAAATGATTTAATTCTGCATTCTGCTGCATGCACATCTCTTACTCCAACACAACAAGATGTGCATGCTGATGTGCAGAACTCGTCATCCAAGAGCGGCAATGAAGTTAATAGAAGTAGAATTAATCCTTCACGAGATGTATACACTACTCTTAATGTGAATCAGAAACAACCTGATATTTATACAGAGTTGCAAGAATCGACACATAATACACATGCAAGCACTGATTATGAAGTTTCTCCCAGTACAGTAGGGAAAAAGAATGACACTAACTATATTAATATTTAGTAATATAAATTAAGTGGAAATTATCATGTATATCGCTGTTTATCGCTGTTTCTAACACTTTGTTTACTAACATTTTAGAGATGGAATACAAGGTATTGCACATTGTGTATAATTTCCACCTGTGAAAGTGGTGTAAATCTTTGCTGCTTCTATCGCTTGTTATTTGCTTGTATTGATAGACTCCTTTTTTATAAAGTTAATTGATTTTATATATAAAATCTGTGCATATTTAAAAAATATTTTGTTTCTGGAAAGTAAATCTACAAAATCTATTTCGCAACAAGCCAAGATTAGTAAATAATTGCAACAATTCAGAGTGGTTATTATTACTTTTTCTTAAAAATATAATTGATTACGAAGAGCTCATAGAAAATTTCCTACTGTCTACTTCTTTTTATTTGTAACATTTTGTAGTATATTAATTATAAGGCATTTTGATGTAGCTCGATGGAAATAAGTTAAGAAGAAGTAACGTTCTACTTTTGTTGACATTATGGGGAACGGTTACCCATCTTGGGGACCCCTAAAGTAAAACCATATTGGCAAGTTGTTGGTGCGAATAAAAATGCAGACATAGTATCAACAGATGCATCTACATATCACTTAATACATATACACCTTTGTTTTGAAACTGACTTCAGACGTGTGGAAAATACTGAAGTATATTGTAACAGCTTCTGATTTACCTGTATCACTGAATGTATTACTGAAAGCTATTGTGTTCATTACATGCAAGTAAACCCCTTGTAGACATATATATTATAATTCTTATTGTAAATAGTGTGTTTGATATCTTGATTATTGCCTTTTATTTTCAATTGTGCATTCAATGAACTGTGATATTTTAGTTTTTCTAGCACAACTAGTTTAATTATCCAACCTAAAAGGCAAGATAATTTTTGTATGGAATATGTGGGACTTTGAGGTCAAAAACAATGAATTGGGATTTAAATGAATGGGTAAAGTGCAAATTAAGATAACTTTAATATATCATATATATATATACTATAGTATTGTATATTGTATTGTATAATATATTATATTATATAATATAATATACATAATTTATATATAAATTTCAGTTTTCGATGTTTAAACGTGTTTTTCTCAAAACATTGAATTTCCAAATTTAAAACAGTATTGGTAAAATTTTGTGATACGAAACTTTGCATGCCTTCTCTTCTTTTTCTTGTGGAGGAACTGTACTAAAGTCCGTGTAATAAGGTCGGCATAAATCGCTAAACCCTATTAAGTCTGGGCAATTTTTGGCCGGTCAAAGCCCGAGGGAGCTCAATTCTTCCCGTGGTACAAGTCTTATTATATCTAATATTGTATGTAAAGTTTATATTTTTCAGTTAAATTATTATATCAACTTTCTGGAGCTTTCAAACACGCGTGCTTACTTCAATGCTTCAATGCTCAATCTCTTGATCTGAATGGAATAATGCTTTGGAATATTTACCAGAGTCACTATGCACTATTGTCTTGACAATTAATTCAAAATATTTGACCCATGACATCAATACAGGTGCTACTGACGTGCATTGATTTTCCTTTTAAAAGGAAATATTTTCTAAATATATAATCAGCTATGCTACAAACATAAGTATATCCTATATCCTTGATCCTTGATCCTTGATCCTTGATCCTTGATCCTTGATCCTTGATCCTTGATCCTTACCAAAATCGATTATTGCAATTCACTATTTCACAACTGCTCACAACACCTTATCAACCATTTGCAGAAAATACAAAACTGTGCAGCCAGCCTCGTTTTAAGCAAGTACTGCAAAACAGATGACGTAATTATACTCAGATGGCTTCCAATTCAAGAACGCATAAATTACAGTTTATGTAAACTATCATTTAAAACAGCGATCGAGAAAAATCATCCAGCGTACATTAATATATCGTTATATGAACGAAATAAACGACTTATTTGTACCGACAGTGCGTTACTTAATTCTGACAGAAGTTTGAAAACGTTGAAAGGGAAAAGTGCATCCATTTTAATAACTTTCCAAGAAATATTCGATGTGAAAGAAGTTATAAAATATTCTGCAGTATTATGCAAACAATATTTTTCTGACGTAGCTTGTTTTGTTTTCTTGTTTGGCAGCCTGTGGTTTCAATAATTTCTGCATGTTTTGTTTTCGTTTCCATAATTTGGTCTCACCTTTGTTTCCAAGTCTCTTTTCCGTACACTATTTACTTCTGATATTGTACATATCAGGAAGGCGTGAGAATTGGAAACAAAGTTTCACTGCCACTTTAACTGTGATCGAATCGTGTGTTGTGGACATTTATGTCACAACTGCCGAGACACAAATTCGATTTTATTTTAGTTACACTTTTGTTTTCAGGTCTCTTTCCCTAGTCTTTGTGTGTTTCCGATGTCGCACAGTTGGGAGAGAGGCTTGGAAACAAAGTTTCGTTCTAATTTTATCGATGATCAATTTATATCTGTGTCTTGGCATTTTTGTTCCAACAATCATAACAAAATTAATTGTATTTCAATTATATTTTTGTCTCCAAGTCTCTTTCCCTATTTTATTTCTATCCTGATATTACATATCAATAGAGCAATAGGCTTGGAAACACGCATTTTAAGTCTCGTATGTAGATTAATTTTTATTATATGTGCATGGTTATATTTTTATTATTTTTAATTATATATATTTTTATACGGGATATGAAGAGCCATGTAATATGGATGGATATCCCTGAAAATACATTTAATAATAATGGTAATAATAAAAAAATAAAAATAAATTATTTTTATTATTATTATTCTTTTATATAAATGATGTACACTTTTGTTTAAAATAAATAAACTGACCGTGCATCACATTCCACATAAAGAAAAACACTCGCTTATTAAGGCATGGTAAGTGTGGACAACTAAAGAAGCACATACTACTTACTAGCTTTGCTTTTGGAATCGGTAATCTAGCGGATTGTTAATGGAGAAGAGTCATAATGAAAAACCTAGATTATGAAAAAATTTGTAACAGCATGGAACATCAAAAGGTCACACACTACCAAGTCAACAGACTTGGACCATTCCTTGTTCCGGAGCAAAATATAAAGTAAGATGTTCTGATACATACATTTACAAATTTTGAAATGTTGAATGAAACTTTAGGTGTCGACAACTCTAGTTTATTCAACATATTGAGAAAATTCGAGTCTTTCTCAATAACACCACATGCTCCCATATTCAAACTGATAAAATCTACGTTTTCACGGAGTGATTCAACAATTGGTAAATATTTCAGCTGTTTACGATCACTGTTTTTCTGTATGTTAGTTTCGAACCCAACAATTAACTCGATTACCCAAAGATTTCTCTTCGATTTAATTATCATATCTGGTCGATAAGTGTCGCCTGATATCAAGCACGGCGATTTAAATCCTGCAATATCACAATATACTGTGGTGTTAATGTTTCTGGGTATAAAGTTTGCAATACAGAGCAAAATACTGTCATGACGCCAGTTGTATCTCTTTTCGTTTAATGTTACTGTGCTGCCTCCAACAACGTGTCCTAAGGTTTGGTGATTTTGACAATGTGGACAGTTTGGGGAAGTTAGTGATTTCCATTTGAACCTATTTGAGGCATTTGGTAACGTGTTGTTTAGATAATGAATAATAAAACTGTATATACCTTGAGGGAGTTTATTTAGTGTTTTGTTCCAGAATTTATTAAATTTATCATTAACATTTCCCCATATGGCTGAGATGAGAAGTTTCTGGGTGGTTAATTTCGTTGATATGATAGAGGGCGTTTTGTCTCTAATATATTTAATTGCATCCCTAGTTGAACAATACGTATCATATTGGATGTTCGTGTCCTTTTTAGTTTCGTTGTATATTTTA
>JANTOQ010117488.1:0-15846 GCA_027564595.1 Bythotiara depressa | reverse complement strand
AACGTTTTGTTTTACAGATAGCATCGGTGTTAACTTGCAGTTGTAGCGAGGGCAACTGTGTTAACGAATAGTTGTAGATATAGCAACGATGCTAACTTGCAGGTTTAGAGATTGTGTCTAAGTCGGAGCTAAGTACAGTTGACCAGAGAGGACATGTGCTTACTTGCGATTGCGGAGATGGCACTGCTGTAAACTTGCAGTTGTACAGATACCACATGGGCTAAATTTCAGTTGTACAGATAGCCACAGTGTTAATTTCCAATTTCAAAGAAAGTTTTGGAGCTAACTTTTTGTTTTACAGATGGTATCGGTACTAACTTGCAGTTGCGCAGATAGCACAGCTGCTAACTTGTAGTTATAGCCTGGGTACCTGTGCTAACGTACAGTTGTAGAGATAGCATCAGTGCTGAAGTACAGGATTAGAGATATTGTCGGAGTTAAGTACAGTTAACAAGAGAGCACATGTGCTTACATGCGATTGCGCAGATAGCACAGGTTCTAACTTGCAATTGTAGAGATAACATCGGTGCTAAAGGGCAGGTTTAGAGATAATATCGGAGCTAAGTAAAGTTGTACAGAAAGCACGTGTGCTTGCTTTCGATTGCGCAAATAGCACAGGTGCTAGCTTTCAGTTGTAGAGATAGCACATGTGCGAACTTGCAGTTGAGTTGTAGAGGTTGCATCGGTGAAAACTTGCATGTTTATAGATAGCGCTTGTATAAGCAGCACTTGTGAAAGGTCGCGGTTGTAGAGGTAGCACATGTGCTTACGTGCAAATGCATAGATAGCATCGGTGCTAACTTGCAGGTTTAGAGATAGTGTCGGAGCTAAGTACAGTTGACCGGAGAGCACATGTGCTTACTTGCGATTTTGCGTATAGCATAGGTGCAAACTTGCAGTTGTAGAGATAGCACATGGGATAACTTGCAGTTGTAGAGGTTGCATCGGAGATACCTTGCAGTATTAAAGATAGCACTTACGAATGGTCACAGTTGTAGAGAGTAGAGACAGCATATGTGCTAACTTGCAGTTGTAGAGATAGCACCTGTGCTAACGTACAGTTGTAGAGGTAGCATCGATTATATATTGCAGTTTTAATGATAGCACGTTTGAAAGGTCGCAGTTGTACAGATAGCCACAGTGTTAATTTCCAATTTTAAAGATCGTTTGGGAGCTAACGTTTCGTTTTACAGATACCATCGGTGCTAATTTGCAGTTGTAGCGAGGGCACCTGTGTTAACGTATAGTTGTAGATATATCAACGATGCTAAGTTGCAGGTTTAGAGATTGTGTCGGAGCTAAGTACAGTTGACCAGAGAGCACATGTGCTTACTTTCGATTTTGCAGATAGCATAGGTGAAAACGTGCAGTTTTAGAGATAGCACATGGAATAACTTGCAGTTGTAGAGGTTGCATCGGAGATACCTTGCAGTTTTAAAGATAGCACTTGCGAAACGTCGCAGTTTTAGAGACAGCACATGTGCTAACTTGCAGTTGCATAGATAGCATCGGTGCTAACTTGCAGGTTTAGAGATAGTGTCGGAGTTAAGTACAGTAGGCCAGAGAGAACATGTGCTTACTTGCGATTGCGCAGATAGCACAGGTTCTAACTTGCAATTGCAGAGATAGCACATGTGCTAACCTGCAGTTGTACAGATAGCCACAGTGTTAATTTCCAATTTAAAGAAAGATTTGTATCTAACTTTTTGTTTTACAGATGGCATCGGTACTAACTTTCAGTTGCGGAGATAGCACAGCTGCTAACTTATAGTTGTAGGCTGAGTACCTGTGCTAACGTACAATTGTAGAGATAGCATCGTTGCTAACTTGCAGGTTTAGAGATAGTGTCGGAGTTAAGTACAATTGACCAGAGAGAAGACGTACTTACTAGCGATTGCGCCGATAGCACAGGTTCTAACTTGTAATTGCAGAGATAGCACATGTGCTAACTTGCAGTTGTATAGGTTGCATCGGTGATAGCCTGCAGTTTTAAAAAACGCACATTTGAAAGGAACCAGTTGTAGAGATAGTACATGTGCTAACTTGCGGCTGTACAGATAGCCATAATGTTAATTTCAAATTTTAAAGAACTTTTTGGAGCTAACTTTTTGTTTTACAGATACCATCGGTGCTACCTTGCACGTGCGCAGATAGCATAGGTGCTAACTTGCAGATGTAGCGAGGTCACCTGTGCAAACGTATAGTTGTAGAGATAACAACGATGATAACTTACAGGTTTAGAGATAGTGTCGGAGCTAAGTGCAGTTGACGAGAGAGCACATGTGCTTACTTGCGATTTTGCGGATAGCATAGGTGCAAACTTGCAGTTGTAGATATAGCACCTGTGCTAACGTACAGTTGTAGAAGTTGCATCGATTATACATTGCAGTTTTAATGATAGCACTTTTGAAAGGTCGCGGTTGTACAGATAGCCACAGTGTTAATTTCCAATTTTAAAGATCGTTGGGGAGCTAACGTTTCGTATTACAGATACCATCGGTGCTAATTTGCAGTTGTAGCTAGCGCACTTGTGTTAACGAATAGTTGTAGGTATAGCAACAATGCTAACTTGCAGGTGTAGAGATTGTGTCGCAGCTAAGTACAGTTGACCAGAGAGCACATGTGCTTACTTGCGATTGCGCAGATTGCACAGGTGTAAACTTGCAGTTGTAGAGATAGCACATGGTCTAACTTGCAGTTGTAGAGTTAGCACATGTGCTAACGTGCAGTTGTACAGATGGCCACAATTTTTATTTATTTCCAATTTTAAAGAAATTTTTGGCGTTTACTCTTTGTTTTACAGATAGCATCGGTGTTAACTTGCAGTTGTACCGGGGGCACCTGTGTTAACGCATAGTCGTAGATATAGCAACTATGCTAACTTGCAGGTTTAGAGATTGTGTCTAAGTCGGGGCTAAGTACAGTTGACCAGAAAGCACATGTGCTTACTTGCGATAGCGCAGATAGCACAGGTGTAAACTTGCAGTTGTAGAGATAGCACATGGGCAAACTTTCAGTTGTACAGATAGCCACAGTGTTAATTTCCAATTTCAAAGAAAGTTTTGGAGCTAACTTTTGGTTTTACAGATGGCATCGGTACTAACTTGCAGTTGCGCAGATAGCACAGCTGCTAACTTGCAGTTATAGCCTGGGTACCAGTGCTAACGTACAGTTGTAGAGATAGCATCGGTGCTAAAGTACAGGATTAGAGATAGTGTCGGAGTTAAGTACAGTTAACATGTGCTTACTTGCGATTGCACCGATACCACGGATGCTACCTTGAAGTTGTAGAGATAGCACATATGCTAACTTGCAGTTGTACAGATAGCCACAGTGTTCATTTCCATTTTTAGAGAATGTTTTGGGCTAAATATTTGTTTTACAGAGAGCATCGGCGCTAATTTGCAGTTTTAGAAACAGAATATGTGCTAAATTGCAGTTGTAGCGATAGCATTTGTGCTAACGTGCAGTTGTAGATATAGCAACGGTGCTAATTTGCAGGTTTAGAGATAGCACATGTGCTAACTTGCAGTTGCGCAGATAGCACATGTGCTAACGTGCAGTTGTAGAGTTTGCATCGATGATACCTTGCAGTTTTAAAGATGGCACATGTGAAAGGTCGCAGATGTAGAGAAAGCACATGTGATCACGTGTAGTTGCATAGATAGCATCGGTGTTAACTTGCGGTATTAGAGATTATGTCGGGGGTAAATACAGTTTTAAAGATAGCACATGTGCTTACCTGCGAGTGAGCAGATAGCACAGGTGCTAACTTGCAGTTGTAGAGATAGCACCTGTGCTAACGTACAGTTGTAGATGTTGCATAAATGATACATTGCAGTTTTAAAGATGGAACATGTGAAAGGTCGCAGTTGTAGAGATAGCACAGCTGCTAAGGTGCAGTTTTAGAGATAGCACATGTGCTAACTTGCAGTTGTAGAGGTTGCATCGGTGATACCTTGCAGTTTTAAAGATAGCCGATGTGAATGGTCGCAGTTGTAGAGATAGCACATGTGCTAACTTGCAGTTGTACAGATAGGCACAGCGTTAATTTCCATTGTTAGCGAACGTTTTGATGCTAACTTTTTGTTTTACAGATGGTATCGGTGCTAACTTGCATTTGCGCAGATAGCACATGAGATAATGTGCAGTTGTAGAGTTTGCATCGATGATAACTTGCAGTTTTAAAGATGGCACATGTGAAAGGTCGCAGTTGTAGAGATAGCGCGGGTGCTAAGGTGCAGTTGTAGAGATAGCACATGTGCTAACTTGCAGTTACAGAAGTTGCATCGATTTTACCTTGTAGTTTTAAAGATAGCACTTGTGAAAGGTCGTAGTTGTAGATATGGCACATGTGCTAACTTGCAGTTGTACTGATAGCCACAGTGTTAATTTCCAAATTTGAAGAACGTTTTGAAGCTAATGTTTTGTTTTACAGATAGCATTTGTGCTAACATACAGTTGCGCAGATAGAACAGGTGCTAATTGGCAGTTGCAGCGAGGGCACCTGCGCTAAAGTACAGTTTCATAGATAACAACTGTGCTAACTTGCCGTTTTAGAGAAAGCAAATGTGCGAACTTGCAGTTGTAGAGGTTGCATCGGTGATGCCTTGCAGTTTTAATGATAACACATGTGAAAGGTCGCTGTTGTAGAGATAGCACATGTGCTAACTTGCAGTTGTACAGATAGTATCCGAGCTAAGTACTGTTGACTAGTGAGCACGTGTGCTTACATGCGATTTCGCAGATAGCATAGGTGGTAACTTGCAGTTGTAGAGAAAGCAAATGAACGAACTTGCAGTTGTGGAGCTGGCATCGGTGATACCTTGCAGTTTTGAACATAGCACATGTGAATGGTCGCAGTTGTAGCGATAGCATCTGTGCTAACGTGCAGTTGTTGATATAGCAAAGGTGCTAACTTGCAGGTTTAGAGATAGCACATGTGCTAACTTGCAGTTGTAGAATTTGCATCGATGATACATTGCAGTTTTAAAGATGGCACATGTGAAAGGTCGCTGTTGTAGAGATAGCACATGTGCTAACTTGCAGTTGTAGAATTTGCATCGATGATACATTGCAGTTTTAATGATAACACATGTGAAAGGTGGCAGTTGTAGAGATAGCACATGTGCCAACTTGCAGTTTTACAGATAGCCACAGTGTTAATTTCCATTGTTAGAGAACGTTTTGAAGCTAACTTTTTGTTTTACCGATAACATTGGTGCTAACTTGCAGTTGCGCAGATAGCATAGGTGCTAACTTGCAGTTATAGCGAGGGCACCTGTGTTAACGTACAGTTTCATAGATAACATCGGTGCTAACTTGCAGTTTGAGAGATAGTGTTTGAGATAAATACAGTTGACCATAGACCACGTGTGCTTACTTACGATTACGCAGATAGCATAGGTACTAACGTGCAGTTGTGTAGATAACACATGTGCTAACTTGTAGTAGCAGAGGTGCATCGATGATACCTTGCAGTTTTAAACATGGCACATGTGAAAAGTCGCTGTTGTAGATATAGCACAGGTGCTATGGTGCAGTTGTAGAGATAGCACATGTGCTAACTTGCAGTTATAGAGGTTGCATCGCTGATACCTTGCAGTATTAATGATAACACATGTGAAAGGTTGCAGTTGTAGAGATAGCACATGTGCCAACTTGCAGTTTTACAGATAGCCACAGTGTTAATTTCCATTGTTAGAGAACGTTTTTGATGCTACCTTTTTGTTTTACAGATAACATTGGTGCTAACTTGCAGTTGCGCAGATAGCATAGGTGCTAACTTGCAGTTGGAGCGAGGGCACCTGTGCTAACGTACAGTTATATAGATAACATCGGTACTAACTTGCCGTTTTAGAGATAGTATCTGAGCTAAGTACAGTTGACCAGTGAGCACGTGTGCTTACACGCGATTGCGCAGATAGCATAGGTGCTAACTTGCAGTTGTAGAGAAAGCAAATGCACGAACTTGCAGTTGTGGAGTTTGCATCGGTGATACCTTGCAGTTTTAAAGATAGCACATGTGAATGGTCGCAGTTGTAGAAATAGCACATGTGCTAACTTGCAGTTGTACAGATAGCGACGGTGTTAATTACCATTGTTAGATAACGTTTTGATGCTAACTTTTTGTTTTACAGATAACATTGGTGCTAACATGCAGTTATAGCGAGGGCATCTGTGCTAACGTACAGTTTCATAGATAACATCGGTGCCAACTTGCAGTTTTAGAGATAGTGTTTGAGATAAGTACAGTTGACCATAGACCACGTGTACTTACATGCGATTGCGCAGATAGCATAGGTGCTAACTTGCAGTTGTAGAGAAAGCAAATGTACGAACTAGCAGTTGTGGAGCTTGCATCGGTGATACCTTGCAGTTTTAAAGATCGCACATGTGAAAGGTCGCAGTTGTAGAGATAGCACGGGTGCTAAGGTGCAGTTGTAGAGATAGCACATGTGCTAACTTGCAGTTGTACAGATAGGCACAGCGTTAATTTCCAATGTTAGAGAACGTTTTGATGCTAACTTTTTGTTTTACAGATAGCATTGGTGCTAACTTGCAGTTGGAGCGAGGGCACCTGTGCTAACGTACAGTTATATAGATAACATCGGTACTAACTTGCCGTTTTAGAGATAGTATCTGAGCTAAGTACAGTTGACCAGTGAGCACGTGTGCTTACACGCGATTGCGCAGATAGCATAGGTGCTAACTTGCAGTTGTAGAGAAAGCAAATGCACGAACCTGCAGTTGTGGAGTTTGCATCGGTGATACCTTGCAGTTTTAAAGATAGCACATGTGAATGGTCGCAGTTGTACAGATAGCCACAGTGTTAATGTTCATTGTTAGAAAACGTTTTGGTGCTAAGTTTTTGTTATACAGAGAGCATCGGTGCTAACCTGCAGTAGCGCAGATAGGACACGTGCTAACTTGCAGTTCTAACCAGGGCACCTGTGCTAACGTACAGTTGTAGAGATAACATCGATGCTAACTTCCAGTTTGAGTGTTAGTGTCGGAGCGAAGCACAGTTGTACAGAGCGCACATGTGCTTACTTGCGATTGCGCAGATAGCAGAGGTGCTAACTTGCAGTTGTAGCGATAGCCCATGTGCTAACTGCAGTTGTAGAGGTTGCATTGGTGATACCTTTCAGGTTTAAAGATAGCACATGTGAATTAATCGCAGTTGAAGAGATAGCACAGGTGCTATGGTGCAGTTGTAGAGATATCACATGTGCTAACTTCCAGTTGTAGAGCTTGCAATGGTGATACCTTGCAGTTTTAAAGATTGCCGATGTGAATGGCCGCAGTTGTAGGGATAGCACATGTGCTAACTTGCAGATGTACAGATAGCCACAGTGTTAATTTCCATTGTTAGAGAACGTTTTGATGCTAACTTTTTGTTTTACAGATAACATTGGTGCTAACTTGCAGTTGCGCAGATAGCACAGGTGCTAACTTGCAGTTCTAACCAGGGCACCTGTGCTAACGTAAAGTTGTTTAGATAGCATCGGTGCTAACTTCCAGTTTTAGAGATAGAATCTGAGCTAAGTACAATTGACCAGTGAGCACTTGTGCTTACATTCGATCGCGCAGCTAGCATAGGTGCTAACTTGCAGTTGTAGAGTACGCAAATGTACGAATTTGCATTTGTGGAGCTTGCATCGGTGATACGTTGCAGTTTTAAAGATAGCACATGTCAATGGTCGCAGTTGTAGAGATAGCACATGTGCTAACTTGCAGCTGTACAGATAGCCACAGTGTTAATTTCCATAGTTAGAGAACGTTTTGGTGCTAAGTTCTTGTTTTACAGATAGCATTGGTGCTAACTTGCAGTTGCGCAGATTGCACAGGTGCTAACTTGCAGTTATAGCGAGGGCACCTGTGCTAACGTACAGTTTCATAGATAACATCGGTATTAACTTGCAGTTTTAGAGATAGTGTCTGAGCTAAGTGCAGTTGACCAGTGACCACGTGTGCTTACTTGCGATTGCGCAGATAGCATAGGTAATAACGTGCAGTTGTGGAGATAGCACATGTGCTAACTTGCAGTTGTACAGATAGGCACAGCGTTAATTTCCATTGTTAGAGAACGTTTCAATGCTAACGCTTTCTTTCACAGAGAGCATCGGTGCTAACATGGAGTTGCGCAGATAGCACAGGTGCTAACTAGCAGTAATACCAAGGGAACCTGTGCTAGCGTACAGTTTCATAGATAACATCTGCGCTAACTTGCCGTTTTAGAGATAGTATCTGAGCTTAGTACAGTTGACCAGTGAGCACGTGTGCTTACTTGCGATTGCGCAGATAGCATAGGTGCTAACTTGCAGTTGTAGAGAAAGCAAATGAACGAACTTGCAGTTGTGGAGCTTGCATCGGTGATACCTTGCAGTTTTGAAGATAGCACATATGAATTGTCGCAGTTGCAGCGATAGCATCTGTTCTAACGTGCCGTTGTTGATATAGCAACGGTGCTAACTTGCATGTTTAGAGATAGCACATGTGCTAACTTGCAGTTGTAGGGTTTGCATCGATGATACCTTGCTGTTTTAAAGATGGCACATGTGAAAGTTCGCTGTTGTAGAGATAGCACAGGAGCTATGGTGCAGTTGTAGAGATAGCACATGTGCTAACTTGCAGTTGTAGAGATTGCATCGGTGATACCTTGCAGTTTTAAATATTGCCGATATGAATGGTCGCAGTTGTAGAGATAGCACATGTGCTAACTTGCAGTTGTGCAGATAGGCACAGCGTTAATTTCCATTGTTAGCGAACGTTTTGATGCTAACTTTTTGTTTTACAGATGGCATCGGTGCTAACTCGCATTTGCGCAGATAGCACATGAGATAACGTGCAGTTGTAGAGTTTGCATCGATGATATCTTGCAGTTTTAAAGATGGCACATGTGAAAGGTCGCAGTTGTAGAGATAGCACGGGTGCTAAGGTGCAGTTGTAGAGATAGCACATGTGCTAACTTGCAGTTGCAGAGGTTGCATCGATTATACCTTGAAGTTTTAAAGATAGGACTTGTGAAAGGTCACAGTTGTAGAGATGGCACATTTGAAAGGTCGCTGTTGTAGAGATAGCACAGGTACTAACGTGCAGTTGTGGAGATAGCACATGTGCTAACTTGTAGTAGTAGAGGTTGCATCGATTATAACATGCTGTTTTAAAGACAGCACTTGTGAAAGTTCGTAGTTGTAGAGATGGCACATGTGCTAACTTGCAGTTGTACTAATAGCCACAGTGTTAATTTCCAAATTTAAAGAACGTTTTGAAGCTAACTTTTTCTTATACAGGTAGCATTTGTGCAAACATACAGTTGCGCAGATAGCACAGGTGCTAACCTGCAGTTCTAACCAGGGTACCTGTGCTAATGTACAGTTGTTTAGATAGCATCGGTGCTAACTTCCAGTTTTAGAGTTAGTGTCGGAGCTAAGTACAGTTGACCAGTGACCACGTGTGCTTACTTGCGATTGCGCAGATAGCATAGGTAATAATTTGCAGTTGTTGAGATAGCACATGTGCTAACTTGTAGTTGTAGAAGTTGCATCGATTATAACTTGCAGTTTTAAAGATAGGACTTGTGAAAGTTCACAGTTGTAGAGATGGCACATGTGCTAACTTGCAGTTGTACTGATAGCCACAGTGTTATTTTCCAAATTTAAAGAACGTTTTGAAGCTAACTTTTCTTTTACAGATAGCATTTGTGCTAACATACAGTTACGCAGATAGCACAGGTTCTAACTTGCAGGTGCAGCGAGGGCACCTGCGCTAACGTACAGTTTCATAGATAACATCGGTGCTAACTTGCCGTTTTAGAGATAGAATCTGAGCTAAGTACAGTTGACCAGTGAGCACTTGTGCTTACATTCGATCGCGCAGATAGTATAGGTGCTAACTTGCAGTTGTAGAGAACGCAAATGTACGAATTTGCAGTTGTGGAGCTTGCATCGGTGATACGTTGCAGTTTTAAAGATAGCACATGTGAATGGTCGCAGTTGTAGAGATAGCACATGTGCTAACTTGCAGTTGTACAGATAGCCACAGTGTTAATTTCCATAGTTAGAGAACGTTTTGGTGCTAAGTTCTTGTTTTACAGATAGCATTGGTGCTAACTTGCAGTTGCGCAGATTGCACAGGTGCTAACTTGCAGTTATAGCGAGGGCACCTGTGCTAACGTACAGTTTCATAGATAACATCGGTATTAACTTGCAGTTTTAGAGATAGTGTCTGAGCTAAGTACAGTTGACCAGTGACCACGTGTGCTTACTTGCGATTGCGCAGATAGCATAGCTAATAACGTGCAGTTGTGGAGATAGCACATGTGCTAACTTGTAGTTGTAGAAGTTGCATCGATTATACCTTGCAGTTTTAAAGATAGAATATGTGCTAACTTGCAGTTGTAGCGATAGCACCTGTGATAACGTTCAGTTGTAGTTATAGAAACGGTGCTAAGTTGCAGGTTTAGAGCTAGCACATATGCTAACTTGCAGTTGCGCACATAGCGCCTGTGGTAACGTGCAGTTGTAGAGGTTGCATCGATGATACCTTGCAGTTTTAAAGATAGCACATGTGAATGGTCGCAGTTGTAGAGATAGCAAAGGTGCTAAAGTGCTCTTGTAGAGATAGCACGTGTGCTAACTTGCAGTTGTAGTGGTTGCATCGGTGATAACTTCCAGTTTTAAAGATAGCGCATGTGAATGGTCGCAGTTGTAGAGATGGCACATGTGCTAACTTGCAGTTGTACAGAAAGCCACAGTGTTAATTTCCATTGTTAGAGAACCTTTTGATGCTAAATGTTTGATTTACAGATAACATTGGTGCTAACTTGCAGTTGCGCAGATAACACAAGTGCTAACTTGCAGTTATAGCGAGCGCTCCTGTGCTAACGTACAGTTTCACATATAACATCGGTGCTAACTTGCAGTTTTAGAGATAGTGTCTGAGCTAAGTACAATTGACCAGTGACCACGTGTGCTTACTTGCGATTGCGCAGATAGCATAGGTGGGAACTTGAAGTTGTGGAGATAGCACATGGGCTAATATTTAGTTGTAGAGGGTGCATCGATTATACCAAGCAGTTTTAAAGATAGCACTTGTGAAAGGTCCAGTTGTAGAGATAGCATATGTGCTAACTTGCAGTTGTACAGATAACCACCATGTTAATTTCCAATTTTAAAGAAAGTTTGGCAGCAAATGTTTTGTTTTACAGATAGCATCGGTGCTAACGTGCAGTTGCGCAGATAGCACAGGTGCTAACTTGCAGTTGTAGCGAGGGCACCTGTGCTAACGTACAGTTGTAGAGATATCATCTGTGCTAACTTGAAGGTTTAGAGAGCACGTGTGCTTACTTGCGATTTTGCAGATAGCACTGGTGCAAACTGGCAGATGTACGGATAGCACATGGGATAACTTGCAGTTGTAGAGGTTGCAGCGGTGATACCTTGCAGTTTTAAAGATAGCACTTGCGAAACGTCGCAGTAGTAGAGACAGCACATGTGCTAACTTGCAGTTTCATAGCATCGATGCTAACTTGCAGTTGTGGAATTTGCGTCGGTGATAGCGTGCAGTTTTAAAGATAGTATATGTAAAAGGTGGCAGTTGTAGAGATAGCACATGTGCTGACATGCAGTTTTGCAGATAGCCGAAGTGTTAATTTCCATTTTTAGAGAAAGTTTTGGTGATAAGGTTTTGTTTTACAGATAGCATCGGCGCTAATTTGCAGTTTTAGCGACAGAATATGTGCAAACTTGCAGTTGTAGCGATAGCACCTGTGCTAACGTGCAGTTGTAGATATAGCAACGATGCTAACTTGCAGGTTTAGAGATAGCACATGGGCTAACTTGCAGATGCGGAGATAGCACATGTGCTTACGTGCAGTTGTAGAGGTTGCATCGATGATACCTTGAAGTTTTAAAGATAGCACATGTGAAAGGTCGCAGTTGTAGAGATAGCACATGTGCTAACTAGCAGTTGTACAGATGGCCGCGGTGTTAATTGGCATTTTCAGAAATAGTATTGGTTCCAACTTTCTGTTTTACCGATAGCATCGGTGCTAATTTGCAGTTTTACAGATAGCACAGGTGCTAACTTGCAGTTGTAGCGAGGGCATCTGTGCTAACGTACAGTTGTAGAGATAGCATCAGTGCTAACTTGCAGGTTTAGAGATAATGTCGGAGCTAAGAACAGTTGTACATCGAGTACATGTGCTTACTTGCGATTGGGAAGATAGCACAGGTGGTAACTTGCAGTTGTAGAGATAGCCCATGTGCTAACTTGCAGTGGTAGAAGTTGGATCGGTGATACCTTGCAGTTTTAAAGATAGCACATGGGAATGGTCGCAGTTGTAGGGATGACACATGTGCTAACCTGCAGTTGTACATATAGCCACAGTGTTAATTTCCACTGTTAGAGAACGTTTTGGTGCTAACTTTTTGTTTTACATATAGTATCGGTGCGAACTTGCAGTTGCGCAGATAGCACAGGTTCTATCTTGCAGTTGTAACGAGGACGCCTGTGCTAACGTACAGTTGTATAGATAGCACCTGGGCTAACTTGCAGTTTTAGAGATAGTGTCGGTTGTAAGTACAGTTGTAAAGATAGCACATGTACTTACTTTCGATTGAGCAGAGAGCATAGGTGCTAACTTGCAGTTGTAGAGATAGCCCATGTCCTAACTTGCAGTTGTAGAGGTTGCCTCGGTGTTACCTTGCAGTTTTAAAGATAGCACATGTGTATGGTGGAAGTTGTACCGAGAGCACATCTGCGAATTTGCAGTTGTACAGATAGCCACAGTGTTAATTTCCAATTTTAAAGACAGTTTTGGAGCTCACTTTTTGTTTTACAGATAGCATCGGTGTAAACTTACAGTTACGCAGATAGCGCAGGTGCTAACATGCAGTTGTAGCCAGGGCACATGTGCTAACTTGCAGTTGTACAGATAGCCACAGTGTTAATTTCTATTTCAAGAGAAAGTTATGGGGCTAACGTTTTGTTTTACAGATAGCATCGGTGTAAACTTGCAGTTTCGCAGATAGCACAGGTGCTTACTTGTAGTTGGAGCGAGGGAACCTGTGCCAACGTACAGTTGTAGAGATAGAATCGGTTCTAACTTGCTCGTTTAGTGATAGTGTCAGAGCAAAGTACAGTAGTACAGATAGTACATGTGCTTACTTGCGATTTAGCAGATAGCACAGGTGCTAACTTGCAGTTGTAGAGATAGCACATGGGCTATCTTGCATTTGTAGAGTTTGCATCGGTGATACCTTGCAGTTTTAAAGCTAGCACATTTGAAAGTTGGCGGTTGTAGAGATAGCTCATGTGCTAACTTCAGTGGTACAGATAGCCACAGTGTTAAGTTCTGTTTTTAAAGAACGTTTTGGTGCTAACTCTTTGTCTTACAGATAGCATCGATGTAAACTAGCAGTTGCGCAGATAGCACGGGTACTAACTTGCAGTTGTAGCGAGGGCACTTGTGCTAACGTAGAGTTGTAGAGACAGCATCGGTGCTAACTTGCAGGTTTAGAGATATTATCGGAAATAAGTAAAGTTGTACAGAAAGCACATGTGCTTGCTTTCCATTGCGCAGATAGCACAGGTGCTAGCTTTCAGTTGTAGCGATATCACCTGTGCTAACTTCCAGTTGTAGAGATAGCATCGGTGCTTAACTGCAGATTTACAGATAGTGTCGGAGCTAAGTACAGTTGCGCAGATAGCACAGGTGCTAACTTGCTGTTGTAGAGATAGCACATGTGCTAACTTGCAATTGTGGAGGTTGCAGCGGTGATAACTTGTCGTTTTAAAGATAGCATTTGTGAAAGGTCGCAGTGGTAGAGATAGCACATGTGCTAACTAGCAGTTGTTCAGATAGCCACAGTGTTAATTTCCATTTTTAGAGAACGTTTTGGTGCTAACGTTTTGTTTTACAGATAGTATCGGTGTAAACTTGCAGTTGCGCAGATAGCACAGGTCCTAACTTGCAGTTGTAGCGAGGGCACCTGTGCTAACGTACAGTTGTAGAGATAGCATCGGTGCTAACTTTCAGGTTAAGAGATTGTGTCGTAGCTATGTACAGTTGACCAGAGAGCACGTGTTCTTACTTGCGATTGCGCAGATAGCACAGATGCTAAGGTTCAGTTGTATAGACACAACATGTGTTAACTTGCAGTTGCAGAGGTTGCATCGGTAATACCTTGCAATTGTAAAGATAGCACAGGTGAAAGGTCGCATTTGTAGAGATAGAAAAAGTGCCAACTTGCAGTTGTACAGATAGCCACAATGTTAATTTCCATTTTTAGGGAAAGTTTTGGTGCTCACTGTTTGTTTTTCAGATAGCATCGGCGCAAACTTGCAGTTTTAGGGACAGAATATTTGCTACCTTGCAGTTGTTGCGATAGTTCCTGTGCTAACGTGCAGATGCAGATATAGCAATGGTGCTAATTTGCTGGTTTAGAGATGGCACATGTGCTAACTTGCAGTTATAGAGATAGCACATGTGCTAACTTGCAGTTATAGAGGTTGCATCGATGATATCTTTTCAGTTTTAAAGATAACACTTGTGAAAGGTGGCAGTTGTAGAGATAGCACATGTGTTAACTTCAGTTGTACAGAAACCCACTGTGTTAATTTCCATTTTTAGAGCACGTTTTGGTGCTAACTTTTTTTGTTTTTCAGATAGCATCGGTGTAAACCTGCAGTTGCGCAGATAGCACAGGTACTAACTTGCAGTTGTAGCGAGGGCACCTGTGCTAATGTAGAGTTGTAGAGATAGCATCGCTGCTAATTTGCAGGTTTAGAGATAGTATCGGAGCTAAGTACAGTTGTACAGAGAGCACATGTGCTTCCTTGCGATTGCGAAGATAGCACAGGTGCTAGATTGCAGTTGTAGCGATATCACCTGTGCTAACTTCCAGTTGTAGAGATAGCATCGGTGCTTAACAGCAGATTTAGAGATAGTGTCGGAGCTAAGTACAGTTGCGCAGATAGCACAGGTGCTAACTTGCTGTTGTAGAGATAGCACATGTGCTAACTTGCAATTGTGGAGGTTGCAGCGGTGATAACTTGCAGTTTTAAATATAGTACTTGTGAAAGGTTGCAGTTGTAGTGATGGCATATGTGCTTACTTGCAGGGGTACAGATAGCCTCAGTGTTAATTTGTATTTTTAGTGATAGTATAGGTGTTAACCTTCTGTTTTACAGCTAGCGTCGGTGCTAACCTGCAATTCTTGAGACAGTATAAGTGCTAACTTGCTGTTGTGGAGATAGCATTAGTGCAAACGTGCAGGTGTAGAGATAGCACATGTGCTTACATGTACTCGTGCAGATAGCATAGGTGCTAACTTACAGTTTTAGGTTGCAGTTGTAGTTTTGATTGATTACTTCAATTACCGGATGAAAATCGTGGGCAGTGTTATGTAGTTCGCTAAATGCGTTTGAAGGACTTTTGTAATAAAGCATTATTATTGTATAGTGTTATTGAGAATGTGATGATTATAGGTAATCATGTAATAGTTCGTAGGTTTTACAGCAAGCATTCTTAGTACATTTAGTTTATTTGACTTTACAGTTTGTAGCTAGCTAGCTTAGGAAAATTCGGAAAAGCTAGGCATGGGGAAGGGAAGACCATGCCAGTCCATTAGCTTTATATGTAGCCCAAGAGACAATAATAATATGAGTAAATCGTAACCTGGCTGGGGATATTTAATACTCTAATTGCGTACACCTTCCTCTGAAAGAAACACTAGGTTTTATTACATAGCTATTATTTAAAAATATACAAAAAAAGAACCTCTACATTTGAACTCCACTAAACCAAATAAAACTTCTGCAAATATAATTTGTGTTGAC
>JANTOQ010117377.1:0-15852 GCA_027564595.1 Bythotiara depressa | reverse complement strand
AGATTCAGTGAAGAGAGAAGAAAGCAGAAAAATATTAACTAACACAGCCGCCGCTGCTTTCCTCTTTCGTTCATCCACTTTTACTGACCAAACGAATTTTTTTAAATGTGTATGAACATCATCAACATCATATATTTGTTTATAATATTTATAAACATATTTACATAAACATATTTATATAAACTTTGTTTATAGTGTACGGGGGCCTTAAGATCGAGGAGACATTCAGTGGCAACAATAACAACAACAATAAGAATAAAATGACTTAGCATAAGATCCAACTTCCACCAAAATACATAACTACTAGCAAAATAGGTGTACGTTGATGTCTTCTCCGAGTGGACAATAATAGTGTGATATTTGTCGTTCATGATTACAATCTCGTTCCCAGGGCCTTTTTTCCTTTTTGATATAACTGACGGCGGAAGAAAAAGCCGGTATCATCTGCGTGATTACTCTATCGGCTGTTTCAATTCCCGGATGAGTAGGTATCACTTAAGCCTTTTTTTTAAAAAGATGGCGGCGCTGCGGAGTGGAGCTGAATGTTGGATCATGGACATCCATGATTGGATATAAGAAATTATAGGGACTCGAATTTTGAAATAAGATGTAGTACACAATAGTACACAATAAAACGAACTTTATGCGTAGCGTATTACTTTTACTGTTGCCTTAATTTCAAGTAAGCTGGTGCTTGGCTAGCTCAAAATGAAACTGGTTTTATTAGCAAACCAGCTCTCTGACACTGACAAACAGAAATTACAATTATTTCTAATTCCTAGGTCAACCAAAAATAAGAGAAACCAAAATGCAATTCTTTTGTTTCTATTTAGTAGCAGTAACAGACAGCAACAATTATAGACCTTGAGATATATCTATAAAACTATAACAATATGAGAGTAATTGTAAAATTGATAGAGAATTTCTTGTGCGAAAGTTTAACATATGTACAAAATTTGATCTTTGGAAAGAACCAATTAAGTTTGTAATTAACTCGTTTACAATTTCAAAAATAATCTTCTAAAATTCTCACTGAAAAACTTTACAGTTTTACTTAAAACATAACTATCATAAAATTTAATTAAGTTAAGTAGCTATATTTCATACGTCTAGCTATCAGAACGGATAGCACAAGAAAGCGTTATTCCACAAACTCACAAATTTGTAGTTCCTATGGAAGGTCCCTTTTGTTTCTCCAAGTTGTGAAGGTTGGTTTTGCTGTGATGTTACACAACAATATAGAAATTTAAAAACGCTCTTTATAGTCACACATGTTGTAAAACGTGTTTCCAAATGCTTCATCTCACAATTGTGCTCAATGTACTTCGTCCACTGTTCAGGTAACAACATATTTGGTGAATAGGATGATTATGTTTCAATCGTCACTACTCTCATCAGTCTCGGATTAAGATTCTCTTCTAAGAGTGAGTAAATTTACTGTCAACAAAGAGATTTAAAACATCTGATAATCCTTGTTTAACAATATGAAACATACATTTCTAGCAATTTCCTCAAAATGTTATGATTTAATAAACTTCTAATCACTTCTAATCACTACCTACTGTCTCCGTGTTTGCTAATTTCATAGTAACACAAAATAAATATTTTCCTTCATATGACTATGCTAATTTGAATATTCCACAGCCTCGTACTCGTAGTTTGTAACATTGACAATCTGTTCCAAGCACAAAAATGTTTCTCCATAACATTTTCTCCACTCTTGTATGTTGTTTGTTGTCAATGTGTACGGAAAACAACACATCATTTGCTTGTTTTGCCGATATTTTAAAGTTACCTGCATAAGCAAAACAGGAGAATAATCGAGACACAAAACGTGACAAAGTTGAAACAATTATTTTGCTATTTGCACATGAAGTAACAGATGACCATTTTGTTTTTCACTCGTTTTTTCTTTAGCTGCAAATTCTGTTGCTGCTTTCCAGATGTAAGACTGTGAAATGAAGCCTAAATATTTTATCGCTTGCGAGATCTGATACGGAAGCCCCACATCCTAATACGCCTGCAATTAGCTATACTGCCGCCCTTTATTGGCGGCAATAAAGATAAGTGTACATCTTCAGTCATCACCTTACTAAGTGAAAGAACGAAGAATCGGGCTATGCGCGTCTACATCACAACCTTTACATTTACTAAACTAATCAGGTTTGAAAAAATAAGCACGGAAATATCGTATATAGAATCTAATTTCCAGGTAGAAGTAGCATTGCCCTTTGACAATTTGTGCTGAACAACTACAGTCACGTCAGAACCAAAGTGATCATGTTCCTAAATATTTCATAGAGTAGACTAAGAATATCCATAATTCATTTGTTGGACACTCTCGTAACACTCGCAGCACACGATATTGGTGGCGAAATAGGCGCCTTCTCTGTAATTAATATGTCGAAAATAATAATAATAAAATAATAAATGAAATAATAATGTGCTTAATATTTTATTACCACTTTATAACATTGAATTAGTAGATTTCTATTAATAAATTATAATTACCGATAGGGTTGTTAATTACTTAGATAGATTATCGAAAAGAAGAATTAATTTTCCAAGTTTGTCATAGAAGTTTAGTTTATCAAATTTCCTTGACTTAAGACGCGCAGTGTTAAGTTTTATTCCTATAGACATCGCCATTTGCAAATATCACAGTTGCGCAAAGAAGGAATCTCGCTTGCCTTTAAGTTGCGTTTGTGGATGTAGTTGCCACAGGGTGTAACGACGATTTAATAAAGACATTGACATATATTTTGTATTTGCTACAAAACAACTAATTGAGTAGCATACAAACATCCTGTTACCATATATTTTCATCTTGATAAGCAATCGATATACCAAAATTATTAGACTAGTTTAATTGGTTCTTCTTTCCAATTTCCGGCCCGTATTGGCACTTTTACAATTTAGTAAATATTTCATCTTGATAAACAGTTGATATACTAAAATTAATAGGCTAGTTTAGTAGTTTCTTCTTTCCAATTTCCGGTCCGTATTGGTCCGTAGGGCGCGGAACCCCCGTGGTAGGGAAGAAAATATTGGAATGGGACGATATAGGATTTTGAGAGGTCTTGAAATGGAAAACTCTATGAATTAAGTATAATTTCCGATGTTTCTGATGCAAATACACTGGCAAGTGTGACTCTACAGAGTTTCCTGTCAACGCTTATCCCCATTCTGGTTTTTTGGACGCTTTAGCAAATATATGAAAGGGGCCTAAAACCGCAAAAGTCTTAAATATTTTATGTAGGATTGTAGATATTTTTCGTTAATGAATTGAGTAGCGATGTGAAAGTGTTTTATTCATCGGCTGCCGTAGCGTAGTTACGACATTTGTTTCCTTTCTGTTGCTTTTTTGTGCAGAATTTTATTGTTTTATTTTTACTTTGTATATGTGTATCCATAGTAATCCAGAATTTTGGTTGATGTAATTAAAAATTATAAAACTCTAATGATGACTTCTAGGGTAAAGCCGAAATATTAGAAAACAAAAAAAGTTTCAAAACTTATTTTAATCTTATTTTGATTATATTTTAAATGTTTAAGCTTCTGGCGATTCTTTTCATTATCAAACCGTATTCCAAACGATTATATTTTATCATATCTCCTTATGTTGATCTATCATTCTTTTTTAATTTATCACCGACAAGACAGAGCTTCCATCAGATTTTGAAACTTCAATTTTTACATGTTACACCTGAAAATATGGAGAATAGTGTTTTCCATACACTTCCATTAGGTAACTACCAATTTAATACCTAAAAATGAACCATGTTTTTCGCGTTTGCTTCAGGGCCGTAGAACGAGACGTATAAAAGTAGCAAAACCAAAAGGTGTGCGTGTGTGTGTGTATGTGTATGTGTTATGTGGGAGGGAAAATGCACCATGGCCCTATAGCTGTTTCGATCCTGTGCTGGGCCAGGAAAGGAAATCAAAGCTAGAATTCTTCTGAATACGCAAAACTCCAAAAAGTAAAAAAAAAAGCATTATAAAGTCTACAGTCGGTTTAATTTCTTTTCAATGTTCTTATAAAATTGTTCTTATAAGACGAAGTGTAGAAGACAGAACTAGAAGCAGTACTTTCAAAATATCACGTGACCCGTTGAAGGGAAGAGTGTTGCTTACCTTATTATTGTGTGATATTATTGGAAAGGGAAGTAGAAGAAGCCTTAGAATCATTTCACGTTACATGGTAGGATTTTGATCAATTAAAATATCTAAATGTTTTAAACAGATTTAATATTTCAGATTTCAGATTATCACAGTTTAAATACTAATACACTTTGCATGAATTACTGCAGATATGTTCGAATGTTTCTGTAACTCAAAGCCTCTGAAGACGAAGACGTATAACATCACGTAACCTACCTTTAGAGAGCACTCCTTAACGTTGCGTCTATTTTAGTTCCACCGCTTGTGTTTATGACAAAAAGATGTATAATTAAATGAAATATTTTATCACGTTTTATAGAACTTTCTTAAATTAGATTACGTTTGAGGGGAATGTCTACAGTTGGATAACCCTTTTACTAGATGAGTGTTTAGAACCACTATGATGACGTTGGTGAATTTCACCTTCTTCCAGGATCCGATCGGACAAACAGAAGCTTGAATAGATGAGATTATTTTCATTGTTATTTACAAAGCATATGGGTGTGGGAGACATTGCAGTTATATAAACGCATATTTAAAACGTTTTGTCATTCTTTTGTCATTTTTCCTTTTATTCTGCACCTCCTGAAATGCATCACATCGTTCTATTATCACTAATTCCTGGATACATAATAGTAAAACTTATAATTTTATGAAAGATCAGGGAGACTTATCAACTTTTACCAACATTAATTTTCCTTTTATTTGCAATTAGTAACACCCCTAGAAAAAGCAAAACAGCAAAGAAATGAACGTAGATTTGAATAACTTTCAGGAACATCAGGTACTACATGGTTAAGCAAAATATTAAATTCAATATTAGTAATCAAATTCCATTCCATTCACGGTATAATGAAAACTGTTCTTAATGCTTTCTTCCATATGGGCTCGTCACGCAACAATTTTGTACCGAACTCCAAATCTGCCCTACAGGACATGGGCGGCAAATATTTTTTCCCCAGTCACAAAAGCAGTATGCATCATGTGTTAGTGTATTCGCAGATGTCGTAAATAAACTACATGGAGATGATACTTGACATCCGTATGTATAATATTGACCTAAAATGAAAATGAAAACCATGGAGAAATATTAGGTACTTCTTGGTTATATTAAACATCCCATTGCAAACCTTTCTAATTATGTGAAGAACCAGGGGATCTTACTAAATTTATTTTACTTTATATGTTTACTAATTACCCCCCCCCCCCCCGAAAAAAGCGAAATAGCAAAGCAATTACCACTGATACTATTCTTTTCCGGGGACACTGTGCATTAAATTGTTAACTCGAACTTATAGGATATCTCCAACATTGTTTACAGAAAGTATAGAAATACATCGAATAACACAAACACACGCGAAGTTAAACGATTTTAAACGTTTCTTGATGGTTCTGAGGTAAGGATACTGTATATGCACGCTACACATGTTCAGTATTATGAATATATCTCCTTTTCTTCAGAAAATATGCGCAGAATAGTATATATTTTCTAAATCTTGTTTAATTCCTCTACTTAATGGTATGACTAATTTTTCCTGGGTTTATTTTGTAAAAGGGAAAAAAATTATTAACTTTTTTTCTGCCACTCGTGTAAAACGAGCTCTTCCACGTGAACGTTTTTTCATTAAAATCACATGGCTCCGTAGCGCCTTCCTTTTCTGTACAAATTTACAAAAACAATTGAGAAATATTCATTTTCTACGTAATTTCTCTCTCGAAAAACCATTATATCTATCGATAAAAATCGAAATACGACGATAATAAAAATATGAGACACCGTTTTGTAGCCTAGACTTTGCTGTATGGAATGAGAGCAATTTCGTTACGTTGCGAAAATCGCGGGGACTTGGAGCTCTTGAAAGACAAGAGTTTTGCTGAAATTTCTTGTTCCGAGAAAACATACGTTTATGTTGTTCTTAGATTAACTAAAAACAAAACATATTTACACTATTTAACAATAGACCAGTATACTCATTTTAACATTCTAATACTTTTGTTTTACGAAATGTGAAGCCACAACTTAATTAACAGGACAATTCTTGAACCAGTTGGAAGAAAAAATAATAAATATGATTATGCAAAAGTATATAGTACGTAAATTAAAAGATGTTGGCTTAAAATTTGATCGGCACGTGCTATATAGTAGTCTTTAATATTGTTTATAATGCCTTTTGTTAAATAAAACAATACAATTAGATCGGAAAATGACGGAAAAATAAGTTATGCTCCGTCCCCATATTTCGTGCCCTAACTCCTCAAAAAGTGATATGCCTATAATAAAATTTGATTAGCAATAATATACTTACATGGGTCAACAGGTGGTGGCTTGGTTGTTGGGCATACATTATCGTAATCTAAATGCATGTGAGAGACAATGAGAAAATATTTCAATTTCAATGAAGTAACCTCACCACACTTAATGATGCTTACATCCCGAACACCAACCACAAAACCCTAAATCCTGCCTCATATTTAAACATATTAAACATAAACATTCCTTTCGCTTGTGGCGGGATAAACGTTTATAAAAAATAGTTACACTTTACATGTTAATTACAATTATATTTGGTCTTAAGCATAAGCTCGTGAATCATGAGTAGAGAGCTGTACTTTTTTACGAAACATTTCCTGATAATCACAAAATGTTCTTGAATTCATATTCGTGATGATCATGAAATATTTGTATGCGGATATGTTGTTAGCTGTCAATGAAAACTTTAGAGGCTCCGTGTCACCATCAGAAGGAGAGATAACACTATGGTAACTTATTATTAAAACGTAGCACAAAAAGGCATAATCACTTAAGTACTGGTAAATTGCGAGACCAAATGTTAAAACTTAACCCAGTAATGCACAAGCACACCTCCTAATTATATCAAACTTCCCATTGGAAACATTTCTAATTTTATGACGGACCAGGGGGTCTTATCAACTTTTACCACATTTATTTACATTATATTTCCAATAATTTACCCACTGGAAAAAGCAACATAACAAAGAAATAACAAATGGTTTGATTCCATTCTGGGTGACTATGCATTAAAGGAGCAACACAAGAGAACAATACAAAGAAATCTACGTTAAACAAACTTACCATAATATTGGCCCAAACACATGTCGCATTTTTTCGAATAGTAGAGAACATTTTTTGAATCACATCGTTGGCATGGAGCAGATGGAGAGTCGCATCGTATATACCAATGTTGAAAAGGAGGAAAGGGGTATCGCACTGGGTAATGTAACCCGTTAATGTGACAGTAATGTCGTGTATAGTCGGATCCAGTACCCTCACCTAATATATAAAATAATAATTAAACTTACACGAGAAAAACAAAGACATATAGTGTCAGTGCTGTTGATGTATTTTGTTCTTCTTAACCCTATAATTCGTGGACACAACGTCTGCCTATTGTAAAATTTCCTAATAGTAAACCTTATAATTTTAGCAAAGATCATGGGGACATATCAACTTTTAAAAACTTGATTTTTCATTATATTTCCAATTCTCAACACCCCTGTAAAAAGCCACACAGCAAATAAATGAATATAGATTCGAATAATTTCCGGGGGCTGCAGCCACTATAAGATTAAGCTTTTAGATCTGGAAAAACACTGAAATGAACTACAGGAGCATATTCGCATATTAGGTTACTGGTATTGCTTGTGTCGCACAACCACATAAAGAGGAGTTGGATTTTGTGAAGTGGTCGTCCTCACCACTGTGCTGCGATAAGCCTCGAACTCATACCCTCTGGAGTGCCAGTCTACCTCGATATAACTGCCGCAGCCATACATAAACAACAAGTAGTTAGTGTGGAGTTAATAATACTTACAAGGGGCAGCTGGTGATACACTCCAGGTTACAGCAGTGGTATAATCGGTAAAATAACCTAAAATGAAAGAGAGAGAGAGTTACGTATAATCTGTCTATAATCTTATGGGTATACGATTTTACTGCTACTTCAGTTCACTATTATTATTAAAATTCGTACAGATTCGTACAGTAAACATATTTTAAAAGACATATTAAACGAAGAGAAAAGACTAAGAAACAAAACAAAACACTAAAAACTCTTTCTATTCAGTTTTGTGTGACAACGGAAACACACAATATGCGAGTTTATATTATAGAGTAACATTTCTATTCAGAAACAAAATTGTTGGATATCCTTGTTACAGAACGTAAGTATTGTCGCTTATTCACATGCCGTAGAGATTTTAGTTTTCTGACTGGTTCGCAGAATCGTTCAAAATATTCAAAAACGCTTTCATTAACTTCAAAAGAGAATGTAATTAACAAGGAAAATATCTTTACCTTGAACAGCAACAACACAAGCAAATAAAGCTGCAAGCCAAATCATCGTGATTGCAAAACTGTTAAACCACAATAAACGGATGTCTGATAGTATAATCTGCAGCTAGTAGTCTTGATTGAGACGATGCAAGTACTGAGTAAAAAAATAAGTTATCCGCTCTATTTATGCGTTTTCACATAATTAGGTGAAGGCATGTTTACTAGAGGTTACATAACCGTGTCGTATTAACGAGGGTCGTTTATAACCTCTTATATAACTAATTTCCTTCCGTGCCCAAAAGCAGTCGCATAATAATTTGACACGATACTAAGTAACACATTCTTTCAAATTGATTGCTACCACGCGTTTGGTTCATTTACACAAAGGCTTCTCATAAAATGTTTAATTTCTTCGAAAATTGGAAAGAAGCAATTACTATTCTTTAATGTTTCATGGCGGAAGTCATTAATCTCTCTCGATACATTTTAAACAAGGTGAATAAATGTTAAAAATATTACACGTCCTAATCTTTTCTTCAAACCAAAGTTTGCAGTCAACAATATGAATAGTAATCCTTTAATTATCCATTTAAAAAATTGATGAAATACTAAATCATGGTGGGAAAAAATCCCTTTAAAAACCGACCTTTTTAGAAGCATTTTAAACGCTATGAAGAGCTCTAAGTTGCTTCAAGTTGTTTTAAAGTCACTAATTTCTGATCCTCTGTGGCCACACTGACCAGAAGATAAATCGTGTGTTCGGAATTTTTTTGTTTGGTTCTTTTTCCTGAGTTATTGTATATTTTAATGCACGGAAACATTAACAACACGACCACTCCTCACTTAAGCGCCTGTGCATTTTGAAAGAGAGGAAAACAAAAAAATTCCGAACACCTTTTTTGAACAATGCGTATCTCTTTGATGTCAGAAAGTTTTAAAGCCGCACGTAATGAGTTGGAGCTAAATATGTAACTTCGTTAACGGTACGGCTTTTCCGAATAGCTGTCCTTTAATTTCAAGAGACAGCAAATGAGTAAGAGAATAAAGAGTAGCAGGTACTGTATAGTAAACGCGCGTTGACCGGTTAATTAATATTTGTAGTCTACAAAAAGAATTTCTAACTCATTAGGGTAAAAATAAATGAATAATAATTTTTTCCGTTTCAAAAGGTATCGAGAGACCTTAACACTGCAAGCAGCAGGTCATAAAATTCATTTATTGTCTATTCTATTAATGCGATTCAAGGACCTTATTAGAGAACAGAAATAGCAATAGAGACATATTACAAAGAATTAGAAATAAATGTATTAGATTAAACATGCTGCAACTTTGGTCGTTTTCAGGTTATTTTCAGATAAACTACCTACAATAGCCTACAGCTATGGTCATTTTCAGATAAACTACCTACAACTTTGGTTATTTTCAGACAAACTACTTACAACTTTGTTTATTTTCAGATAAACTACCTACAACCTTGGTCATTTTAAGATAAACTAGCTACAACTCACGTTATTTTTTTCAGTTTGCTTTTTTTCATTTTACCTGATAAGCTATATATTAGCCTTTGTTATTCCAGAAAACACAAACGTCAGCAGTGAGTTAAGATACCTACTGAGGTTGTTCATGAAAACACGTTAATAGTCACGTGATCCTATCCAGGTTCCAAATAGTTACAAACAATCAGCTTTAAAAATTTACAAAAAAAACTTACTTATGTGATCTTCCACGGTTTCTCCTGTTTTCTTAAGTTCTGCAAAAGGTTAAAAGGACTCTATCTATTGGGTGTTGTCGTCAATAGTTCGAATAATGTTCTTTGTAAAACATTATATTAGTTTACAATTTTCCTGACCATAACTAGTGGATGCTATTTCATACGGACAAGCAGCAACATAAATTTAGCAGTTTAAAAACAACAGTGGAGCTGTGGCACAGTGGTGAGCGAGTTGAACTTGCAGTTCAAGGGTTGCGGGTTCGGCTCCCATTTAGTCCACAGTTCGAAGTATGACCCCTTCACAAGAACCATAGGTCTTGTTTATATCTTTGTGCGCATCACAAGTGATGCCTATAATGCGATGTGCAAATGTGGTGCAGTATTGTGTATGTGCGTGGTTGTAAAGCTCGTAAAGCTCTCTGAGCTGAAAGCTTAGAAAAAACAAAATAAACAAAATAAAAACAGTCGAGGGAGAATTTGTTAAACAATCCTTCCCAATGCACAACTACTTTAAAGATTGCTTCCTACAAATTATTATTGGTAATAACAACACCTCTCCAGGAAACACCAATCTTAAAAATGACGGGATCAGATAGAAATTGGTCTTACTCGTCTTTATCTCCTAAACCTTCAAGGACGATCATTTATGATACAAAAGATTTGAAAACGTGACGCGAGACAACGCATTTCACTAAGGAAAGGTATAGACATGCAGTGTAATCACTTAACCTAAAAGGGTATATGTCAAGAAATTAGTTCTAAGGGGTGTACCACCTTAATGCATAGTGTCCCCGGAAAGGAAACAAATCATTGATCATTTCTTTGATATATTGTTTTTTCCAAGGGGTTTGCTTATTGGAAATATAATGTAAAATAAAGTTGATAAAAGTTGATATGATTTCCTGGTTCTTCATAATATTATAATGGTTTCCAATGAGATGGTATGCGTATGCATTAAATGGTTAATACAAGAAAGATAACTTTTAATAACAACATAATTGATAGTCAAAAACTTTATGAAAAAGCACACGTCTCATTAAAAACATTTAAGCTTTCAGTTTCCGCGTGCAACCGCGAAAGAAAGTTACGTGCGCTTCAGAAGATAGTAGAATAGCCCGTTTCCGAAAGTAAAACAAAAACAAAAAGCTTATTGCTATGTTGAAAATTTCAAGACCTCCGATAACTAGAAAGGTTGTTAACTGGAGTTGAGAGAGGGCAGGTGCGTTTACCAGGATATTGGGGGCAAACACCGATATCGGCAGAGCAAATCTAAGTCCAACGCATTTCTCAGCCTAAATTTTTCATAATTTTAAAATTTTGCTGAGAAAAAAAAAGGGATGGTAATTATCCAGGGCAGTGCGATCGCACCCAACGCACCCCCTAGTTATGCCACTGATGTATATGAAGAATCGTCTACAAAATAATTAATCAACAGCGTGTGCAGTTCACAAAATAATAACTTCTCCATAAATTTTGTGCACCTTTGTTTTTGCCAGTTTGTTGTACACCGTGGAATTTCGTACCTATTTGTCTCTTGTGACACAGTTTCACAGAGAACAATAGCTCCCCTATTTAGAGCATGTGCAGAAAGATTAAGATAAGTAAATAGTGATAAACTTGAGCAAAACTATGTGTGTTTAATCGGGTTTATATAAGGCTACTTGCAAAGGGATGTTTTAGATATGTTGCAGCTAACATATTTTGCAACATATTTAGACAAATATTATACTAAATATATTTAGTTTCCAGCAGAAAAAATATTTCATGTTTTTCCCTAGTCAGAGCACTATACATACACGCAGATAAACTTTACCAATCACTTTTTTAACACTCAACGATGGAGTTCTATTGTTTTTTGGACTGTGAAACTGTCCATTTAAGCCCAAATCATAACTAATTAAAGGTGTAATTATAACGCCTAAGTTAACTGGCAACTAACCTTGTATTTTCCCATAGCAATTTGCAACTTCCTTCTCAAGGTTAATTGACTTATTGACTGAGTACTTGAATTGCGTGATTACTTAAGAAATGAGTGTTTATTCGAGTAATGTTAGGTAGATTGCCTTAACCTTTTGACAGCAAATTATCCTCATAAATATGAAAATATTAATCACAATAAAAGCTTACTAATTGTCAATAGGCCGTTAAACAAATAACGAAAGTAAGTTCTCATTTATCCCACACATTTAGTTTTATAGCCATACAACCACGTAGCAACTACACATAACAACAGTAAGGGTGCTAACAATAAGCGGGAGCCAATACAATCTAATGACAACGGAGAATTGAATCACCGATACCAAAAATAATATTCAATTTAATTAAGCGTCACTAAAACGGGGTACAACTCGTTGCTAAGGGCGTTGTTAAGGCAATATATTTGCACGTGGGGTAAAACATTACAGTTTTTGGCAACGAAGGCAATGTTTTTGAGCGTCATATTCGGATTCTACTGTAAATTTAACTTCTAGGGAGACCTTGATTTTTCTTCCTATTTGTTTTCACGTTAAGAACTAATCTTCAATTTGCAAATAGAAGTAGGCAATCTAAGTTACACATAGACATTGTAAAAACCAAGTACCATGCAAAATATATAAGGAAGTGCCGTCCAAATATCGTGCAGCGTGAAGAAGGAAATACTTAGGCATGTATGTTTGTATCGTTTCCTGTGCGCAAGGTAATTAATATCATATTAAAATTTTAATTTTAGTTAAATTAGCATCTCTTCTGATAGATGTGTTTTTTTTAACCAATTAATAATCAACCAAACTGTCAAATTTAATTAATTAATTAAAATTTCTGGACCTATAATTAATAATTTAAAGCACGGTTTGGTGGTTCGTCCCGTCCATTACCATTTACTGGTAAACAGATATATTATGATGTATTTAGAAATGATAACCGAATGCCATAAATTCTATTCTCACAAATGTTTTTGGTCGCACAACATTTCATTATGAAAACAGGAATAGTGTCTGTCTTTCTCAATACCTACACTGTTACTGACCGAAGAATTTGGAAACTTTTCATAAATACAATGGTTGTTTCATTTTTAGAAATATTTTACCATAGATAAAGAATTATTTTTCTTTTTTTTTCTATTCAATATAACACGCACTTACAACATTAACATGTTTAAAAAAAATCAGATTGATCTAAATTAATAGTTATAAAACATGGACAAATATAAGAGAAACAGGATACTGCGAAACAAGAAGGAAAGACAGTATTCCCTGAAAGGCGCCAAAGTGATATCGTCAGAGAATAACGCTTAATCCATTCACGGAAAGTAATTTAACGCAGAACATGGGTCAAACGAAGAACTGTTATTATATACGTGGTTCATCAAAGCGTTTAGACGAAATGATATAGTCCATAACATTAAAGAGAATATTTTTATTTGTAGTTCTCATATAGAAGAAGATTAACCAGTGAAGAGAAATTTAATGGTAAGAGGAAAACTTCATTGCCATGAAGGTTGTTAAAAAGTAGAAGTCGTTGAAGAGAAAACATAAGGCAATGCAATAGAAAATGTTCATTAGTTTCAATAGAATTAGTCCCACATAAACAAAACAGATTTATAGTATTTTGAAAATTGTGACGGAACTAATGTTCGTGAAGGTGACTAATATCAAACCGGAGTCTGCTTGGTAATCGTAGACCACGTAGATGATGAACATGATAAATAGGTACTGCAGTAGGTCATATAAATGTTGGTAGTTGGTATTTAAAATACATAATTGATTTGGAATTACGTATGCTAGGATCCAGTTGTTCCCAGTTAATAGCACGCGACGGGGGAAAAGACCCCTTGAAGCAGTTTGTTCTAAGGGATGGAGAATTGAAATGTCTAAAGGAAACGGGGTTATAAGATTGAATTCTTACTCCGTGTAATAGTTTTGTTAAATAACTTGGGGTTAAATTACTTCAAATTCTATACTAGGAACATAACCGTCTATCACATACCCCCGGATTTTATCATTTTGTTTATATAAACATCTTATATTCTACTTGGGCCCGGGTGTAAAGCTCTTTAAAAATGTAAATGTAAATGCTCTTCGGTTAAATGCTACTTACGAAATACCCAATGGCCTGATTAGAAAGTGAAGGTATCTCCCAGTGCTACCAATAATTGAGATATAAATATAAAAATCTATTCTACATGTAAAATATTATGTAAAGTATTATTCAAAGCTTATCTATAAAAATGCACGTTTTTTTATTCTCTGACGTTGTTCTATGTTAACCATATTCAGACCAAGGCAGTTGCAACCATTTTTGGACATACTTTGGACTGATCAAATTATTTCTTCCTTATCGTCTGCTAATTAATATTTTATCGCCATCATTTAGAGTTCGCGTATTACATAACTAAGAACCACAAATTATATGTACAATAGACAGACTTCATTAAGGGAAGGAAGCACTACAATTTATGTAGAGACAAAGCAAGCACTGACTGTTAGAATGTATTAGGTTATTTAATCATCATAATATAACCAGAAAGGAAATGAGATTATTGAAATGTATGTTTATATATCTTTGTATCACCTACATTTATTAAAAAAATTATTTTCCATTTCCGAATAATTGTATGTATGTGATGGAATGTTCCACTAATAATGTGTATCTGCACGCACCTTATTCAGTTCTGCATAATTCGTAGATACCAACTTCCACAATTTTTCGGATCTGTGAAATTATTTTATTTGAAAGAAGTTTTGTCATTGCATGAATTATTACTTTGGGAAATAAACGCCTACCAATAAACATGAACTAAAATACGCCTATCTCAAATAAGCTCCTACTTCGAATAAACGCCTATCTCGAATAAACTCCTATCTCGAATTAACGCCCAGTCAAAACTCAACAATTAGAGCGGTTTCAATAACGGCTTTGTTGCCTATTAACGTCGTTCTAAAAATCTATCCGCCATGTTGGAGGACAAGAAACAAAACATCAGTATGATATATATATATCATGTCATGGGAAAATTTAAAAACGAGTTATTTTGCTAAGAGATTATTTCTAGAATATTATAAATAATATATAATATGAACATGTCCAACAATGAAATTTATGACTGACTTAACATCGCGATCAAGCGCAATCGGTGTAGTAAACCTTCATGTGAATGCCCCCATGATGTTGATGGGTTTGAAAAACAGTTCTCGAGAGGGTAGCGAATAGACTTTAATAAACCTTTTTATGGATTTTCCACAGATGTATGACATACACATTTTAATCTTGAAGCAGTTACTGTATTCTTCCTGTTCGAATCCGAAACCAAAGCTTGGAATTGTGTTGTCCTGTCCTTGTGTTAATTTGTCGATCTTTTTTATATTTTCTTCAGACAAGTGAGGTAATTTCACATCTTCACATATTTGTTGTAATACATCCAATGAATAGCCAGTATAAACTGCTCTAAATAATTCTATTAAAAACACTCCAGGAATTTCACTTCCCATTGGGACAAATTGACTGCTAAAATTTGGTGTTATGGATAATATCGCTGGTTTAGTTCCACATTTACTAATGTCAGACATAAATGTGTCAATATCGTCTGTAGTAGGCAAACTTAAAGGCTCTGACTTGTTTATCTTTTTGTTTATGCTTTCAGTATGCAATTTCTCACCAATTTCTTTTCTCTTTAATGCACTACTTTTAAAATCAATATTTGCAACAG
>JANTOQ010117266.1:0-15863 GCA_027564595.1 Bythotiara depressa | reverse complement strand
ATACACCACCTGATGTCCCCCAGTTCTCCCAAACAATTCATGTGTTTTTAATGTTTGAGACCAGCCTTGAGAATTAAGTGAAACATATATTTAATGTATTAGAGCAAATACCCAGACAAAGTCTGTGACCACATAAAAACTTTGAAGTAAATTTTATCAAAATTTTATAGTGTAATCGTGCCTTAAGGCTGATTATCTTGCATAATGTTTGATATTGTTTTCTGAGTAAAATGTTAATTATGTTTCTCTTAAAACTCACATGATACTAAATTAATCACCAAATTGCAAGATTAGATAAATTGGTCAAATGACCTGATAAACCAGAAGGTTAAATTAAGTTATATTGGAATAGGCGGTTTGGCCAAAGAATAGGCATTTGTACAAGATTATGGCATAATTATACACTTTTCGTCAATTATACACAATTCAGTATCTAAGCAATCAATCAACCTTCTTAATCCTAATTGGCTCGGGGGAGGCTAAATCACTGCCATATGGTTTTTTCTCACAACTTTTTTTTATCATTGGGTGCATCTGTTAAATTTTTTGACTTTTTGTTTTTATCTATTACCTACATTTCCCGAAAGATTTATAAAAAAGGGATTAATATATTTTGGCATAATTAACCTTTTGTCAAGGCCACCTGCCAAATGTTTTTCATTTTCATGTTATAAACATTGAATTATAAGGTGTAAACAAAAATATTGACATGAAAAATTACTTTTCTAGGCATGATACTTACACATACAATGTGGGAAACAAAATTTTGACCAATTTTTGATGACGTCAGTTGAAAAATAATCGACTTGATATGGTCTTTACTCACACCAAGTTTGAAGCCACATGCATTAGTGGTTTCTGATATCTTAAGGGGGATTTAGCCCCCCCCCCCCCCATACCAAACAACCTCCTAAAAGCCCATGCTAATGAAGGTTAATTATGTACTCTTATTAACATTAGTTTGCTTCATAATAGGATTTTCCATTTTATATACATACAGTGGGAGGAAGTACAACTTGGTTATCAATCATTACATCTGGAAAAGTTTATCTTTGATATTTATCTCCTGGAATATTTATCAATATTTTACTTTGCTCTGGACAAGCACCTTTCTTATACTGGTAAAGAAAAAGAGAATGTTGAATATAATTATATCTACTCCCAGATCTCCCAGATCTCCTACAATTTCAGGAAACCAGCCATAGAAATATTTTTAAAGGGAAGCATATAAAGGAGAAAAGTTTCATGAATTAAAGATTTTTTTGTTTTTTTTGGTCCAATATAATATAATATATGGTTTCAAAATATCTCGATCCATCCGTGAGAATTATATTGTAACACAAGATTATTTGATTTCAATAGATAACAAGAATACTTTGGAATGTAAAAAATATGTAATGTCTTCAATAATAATGCAACAAAAGTTTGAATGAAAGAAAATTGCAATAGAGTTAGTTGCCTGACAAAAGTGAACATGGTTAGTAGATTATGTCATATAATTGCTCATTCAGAATAACATCTTACCGTATCATGGGCATCTCTAGCAATGGCTTTTAGTGCTTTCACCATGTTATCCTGATACTCCACAAATGATTTTGTGGCTGAATTTTGTTGAAGACGTATGGCAACCTATCATCCATGAGAAAAATATAAACAGTTTGTTATAGTGCCATTTTAATATTTTTCTAACCATTTCTACTGCAGTTGGAAACATGTGAAGGTAGAAATATGTTTTTAACATTGCCTTTCGTGGTAGTCTTACTCCTTGTCAACATTGATTTTAAGAAACAAAAGAACCAATTTTAATCAGTTTATCCACAAACCAGTTTAAAAATCATTAGTTTTTTCACCTCCGATGCTGCTATTATGGAAATATTTTGAAACATTTATTAAATCAGAAAATTGCTTAATTTTAATTTTGTACCATAGTGCAAACCAGATGAAAAGAACAGAAAAGTACATTTACATATACTTGCATAACAATCAAATTAAGTCGTATATTTTAAATGTTACAGTAAGCTAGTATAGTGAATAAAATATTTCACAAATTAATAAAGTATAACAAAGCTTTCATGGGAATTATGAAAAACTTCCACTTCTTACAGATGATTTGGCTTTTGCAACTGATGCAATTAGATATTGGATGGCATCAATTTCGTTCGTTGTTCCATTTACAAACTTCATCAAGTCTTTAATGGCTTCAAGTAAGTTATCTGCTGCTTCGTCAACAGCTGCATGATACTTAGTTGCCTGAAAAATGGTAATATTTGTTGAGTCAACATGTGGTATATTAATTCCTACAACTAACACCAGAAAAATGAAATTACACATTTCAACAGTAATCTGACAGTCTGATTACCATATTATGTAATTTACTGGAAAATCTCCTAATATAATTATTTATGACTATTATCAAATTCTTTTGTATTTTCAGTTTGTAATAGATTTGATTTCAGTAACGTTCTACACTTTTCAGCATTTACTAGAGTTGGTATATTGAAACGTTTGTTATTAAAAACAGAATTACCTACATAGGAGATGTTGTGCGTTTGTGCATTAAAATCAGTGCTGACACACCTTCACCTTTGAGTTACAGGATCAGATATTCTTAGTAATCCTTTTTGATTTCCAAAACTTGGCATAAAATTGAAGGTCGCATTTAAATATCTCCATCATTCTGTCACCCTGTACAAAAACAAACCCTGCACCAAACAAAAACAAAATCAATGTCAAAAAATACATACTTACCCTTGGATTGCCACCAGCATCTTTGACAGCACTAATCAGTTGTGCAGCAGATTCGAAAACAGTTTTTGTCAGATCAAGTGTCTCTGTTTGTTTCTCTGAGGCTGCTGATAAATTAGCAGCAAATGCAATAGCACTCTCCGCAAGTGGTTCAACCAAGTCAGCCAAAACAATAACCTAATTTTCATAAACAACAAGTTATTATTACAAACCTAAATCTCATAACAACCATTGTGTAAAAATGATGAAGAATATCCCAATTATTATTAATCAATTCTGAATCAATTTGAAGATCTTTTATAAAATGTAATTATTGATATCAAATTTATTCTCCCGTTAAGGCCAGGATAAACTTGAAATTTTTATTTCAAAATAGTCTGAAACTTTTATTTCTGAAATATTTCAGACTATTTCAAAATAAACATTTCCAAGTGTATCCTAGCCTTTACAACTGCCTAAGTAGTAAAAAATGTGGTAAGCAACAAATGTCCAAAGAAAGGTGTTCAAATATCAACTAAACAAAGTTTTATGATTATACACATACAAACCATGTCCTAATAGTTAGAGGACTCGCCTCCAATTTGCAAATTCAAAGGCTCAAATCTGGCCAAGTCATACCAAAGACTATTAAAATTAAAAACAGTACTTGAGTAGGTTTGATGTAAAATAAATCTCAAATCTTTTAAAGGTTTGAAACTTACCGATGGTCCTATCTTTTCAGGTACACATTTAGCATACTCCACTGTATCTGGGATTTCACCTTGAAGTTCTTTGCAAATATGAAGCATTTTCTCCCCCAAATTCTGGAATAAGAAATTCAGATTATCACTATATCTCACCCAAAGTGAATTATGTTTTAAAACCAATTCATGACTGGAAATATTCTTGCTACACTGTTAAATAATGTTACTTACCTTAATTGTTTCTCCACTTGTAGGTTTGAGACTGTCACTAATGGCTAATAACGATGCATGATCAAGATCGTTTATTGCTTTATTGATTGCATTTCCAGCCCGGTCACATTCCTCATGTCCTTCAGCAGCCTATAAATAAGCAGGATATATTAGTTGTATCAGTAATATTTCCATGTTTTCTATGGCTTTTTACCTGCTGTACAATCTCAATTACCTTTTCAGCAGCAATACGCAAAGCAGTTAATGCCTTTTCTGCATTCAATCCAGCATTTTTCAATTGTAATGACACAGTGCTCTGCTTAATACCAGGTACTACTGATTTGGATGCAGATATCATCTGATTGGCTACCTATTGAAAACACAAATAAACAACAGCTCTCAAAATATTGTTACATGTTAAGAATCTAATGGTCATTAAGCAGAATATAATAATAAATGTAAAAAAAATCATTCAATGGAGTTCAGACCTCTGCTTTTAAAGGGTCATTGTTACAGACTCAATGTTATCTCACAAATGTAACGACAAGATTTATCCAGAGAAATTGAAGATTTACTGACCTATTTTTCTCTCCTGCTATTTTACCAGGTTTTACCATAACTTTAAAAGTGAAAACCTATCCAGCAGAGTTAAACATTATTATATTTTTGTCTAGTTGACCATCCATAGAAATTTTAAAAAAGGAAAATGTATCAAGTTTAGTAACTGGGAAGAACATTTAAATAATAGCAACACCAGGTATTAAAAATCAAAGACCAGCCAATCAAGAATGACAAATGTAATTAAAACAGGAATTTCTGAAACATGTTTGCGATTGTTACCAAAGATCTCATGATCTCAAATATTAAACGTTACCAAAGATCTCATGATCTCAAATATTAAACATATCTTAAACATCGCCACTTTTAGGAATAAAAATTCACTTACTGGAATGAAGCAGATAGCTGATGTAATGAGGTTGAGTTGAGAAGTGGCTTTTCCAGAGTTGCTCTCACTGTCTTTAACAGCATGGATTAAATCCTTAGCATTGTTGCCAATCAACTCCTACAATGTTAACAAAAACTGCAGTTGAAAGAAAAATTCCACCATTACATAATCAAGAGCATGGCTTAATAAAACTACAACAATGAAATTTACTCAATTGTTTATTTCAGTTTTATGAAACATTTGTCTACAATGTTTATCATATTTCTTTCAACGTGTAACTTTAAAGGAGCGGTCCCATGGATTTCACATTTTAAAATTTCAACAAAATTGGATTCTGCACACATGAATTAGCCTAGAAAACATATTCCCTAAAATTACTGTCAGCGTTTTGGTTTTAAGCTGTTGAAAGATGTGGTTTTGAATTGTAGACAATTCATGCGACGTCATTGACGACAAACTTCATTCATGAGCAGTTGTTGTATACATGTTGCCAATGAAAAATTGATATACATTTTTAGCTTTTGTAGAATAAATTATGTATAGGTAAAATGAGATAAATGTACCATGATTTACTGTTCTGTCGTGGATTGCAAAAGCATTCAAGCAGCAAGAAGAAGAAAAAAGGCATAAGCTTTTACCGTCTTGCGTGAGGTGAAAAATTTAAGAAAATATGGTTGAATAATTGAAAACAACCAAAACACCAAGTATAAGGATCTGTCATTTACACTTTGATTAGCAGTGCTTTGAACGAGATTTAAAGATTCTCTACGTCTTCGTATTTCTTACATCGATTTAAAAGTTTCCTGCTTCTTCAAAACATTTTTTTTTAATAAATTCATTGCATTTTTGATGATTGACAATCTTGACCTTGTGTAGAATTGGTAAAATGTTTTACTGATTATACAATTTTGTAAAACGTAATGATAGAATATATATATTGCACATCTATTATTTCTTTCCATTTCATTTTATTAAAATTGAAAACATTTTTGAGTTAGCAAAATAGATTGTATTATGGTGTGTCAGATAATAAGTTACACGCATGAGTGCATGAGTTTTTTTTACAGATTATATATAAACTAGTTTACATAAATTTTTTTCAGAATGCATAACAAGGAATAAAAACAAACCATGAAGAAGTTGTTGTGTGATCACGTACAGTAGAAAATACGACTGTGATGAAGTTTTTATGGAAGATTCACAAGTTCATATGTAGAATTCTTAAATATATGTATATTTAAAATGTTTTTTTCAGAATCGTCAGTTTCTATGACTCGTTTGGGTTCAAATTAAAATGGCTGCAAGCCTATGAGCGAAGATGATACATCATCTATTTTTTCTTGGTCTTCATTTTTGGAAGAAGGGAAACTGAGCTTTCTTATTCCCCAGATGATGTTAACATTTAAAGTCACCAGAATACATGATTTATTTTAAAAATTACCACTAAATAAAGTTTATTTCAAGAGCCTGTTTGAAACATCTCGTTCATGCATCTTTTAAGATTTTTTGAACTGTGTTGATAATGACATCACAAAATTTATTTGATAGCTGCTTTTGCGCAGTCGGCAAAATTTAAAAGATTGCAACATTACTGCTAAAAACAGAAAATCACTAGAAATAAGAAAATAATTGGTCTTTATAAATTTTTAGGTGCTCAATCTGAATTTTTAATTTTTAGAAATCGATTTTTTTCACGGGATCACTCCTTTGAGTAGAATGTTAATTAGGAAGAATCAGTGAGCAAACAACCTGTTGGAAAGGATCAATGAAAACTATCCCTCAGGATTCATGCATTAGTTTGTGAATTTTGTTTAAGGTTTTATTTGCTTATTATAGTTAATAAGATTTTACTTTTAATAAGGTAAGGTTGCTTCAATTAATGAAGGTATTGTGAGTTAAGCAGTATAAAATTGCTTATTTAAAATGAAGCAGATTTTATTTAAAATAAAGCAGACAAACGATGTTAATTAAACCAAAAAACTTTCATTTTATTTGAAATACTTTATTATACAAAATTAATGGTAGAAGAAATTATTCATGTTTATTGATTATTATTATTTTCATCACTAAAAAACTTCTGACCCCTAACTTCTCATTCCTGTTATTATATCAATAATAAAACAAAAAGAAAACTTCACTCCAATTGATTCATTTGTTTATATTCATCAACATATGAATCACTGTCAAGTTTGATTTCTTAGAGTCTCTTGGTGATACTCTTTTTGATTGAGTAAGGAATCTCTTATCTTACTATACAAAACTTAAATTCGTTTTTCATTACACCATTGTACAGCCATGTTCATTATTACTTCTAATCCCCTTAAAATAAATCCCCCTTGAACTAACAGGGATGATTTAGGCTTCTCAATTTTCAACGTTCCCTCGCCATCAAGTATGGCAAATCATATATACTGACTAAGATCTCAGTGCAGCTATCCAGCAGTCATGGGAGCTTCTTTGTTTGCAAAATTAACTCTTTTAGCAACAGTGAATCAATCATGGATATTTTTCATTTCTCTACTGAACTCTTTTTTTTATCTACAAATGGTTTCCAAACTTCCATGTTCTTATAAATATGAAAACTTGAGGTGTGTATGAAGCTTCAACCAATGAAGTAATATAGCTATCATTTAAAATCAAAAATTAACCTCTTTGTATTAAACTGGAGAGGTAGTTACAGAAATCACTTAGCGTTTTGTGAAGAAAAGGTACAAGAATGGTGAAATGTAAATAAAAAATTGAATGGAAGTTCAAATAAAAATTTGGTTTCTTTTTTATGTTCTTGCTATCATTGGTGTCACAATCAATTTGTTCATGTTTTAAACTTACATGTGGGTACAGAAGTACAGAAACTCCATAAAATGTCCCATCATCGTTGTGGTTGGTTTGTCTGATAAAGAATATCAATCAATAATCGAGGAAAGCAGAAATGTTTATGATGCCCTTAACAAACGTAACAGAGAAACTTATAAATAGGTTTATAATAAATGTCTTCCAATTTAATCCATGATATTACGGAATTTTTCCTAGAGAATGGTAACTACAAAGAATCAATCATTTTCAGCATGGCTTGAGGTGAATGTCAGTTTTTTTGCATGATATTTCTGATCAACCAATTTCTACATATGTTCCAACTGGTAATGTAATGATGGTGGAGAGGGGATTCAATCATATTTCCAGAAAGGGTGGCTTTGATATGAGGTTTAACTGTAACATTTGCTAACTCTGACTGGTAAAATTCTTCCTTTAATTCTTCCTTTTCAAATAATTTACAAAGACAATGAAACCTTTGCCAACAGTAAATTTTCCACAAGGCATTGGTCTGTCTTAAAATGAGTTACAATGGAGTAATGAGTATCCTTACATACAGTCCTAAATTTCTCAAATAATGCACAAACCCTGTTAAAATGCCATTTCTATCATGGTGCCAAAAAACATGAAACACTTTCTACAAGTCCATCATCTGACCGTGAACACAGCATTACCAAAGAGCTGTTAAATGTTACCACTATTAAAACTGACATAAAGTTATCAAAGTTGAAATCCATGCATGGTAAATTGATGATGGGAATTTATTCAGAGCTCCAATTGGATTCAGGGACAGAATTGAGAATATTGATGTTGATCTAGATATTTGGACATTTTCCTTGAATTAATTCCCTCTCATGATTTGTAATTTGCCTAAAATTTACATTAATTTCCAATCATGATTTGCAGTTTGACTAAAAGTATTTACATTTATTTGTTACAAATTAATTTTGTCTGATGAGTTTTTGATATAATGTTAATTGTTTATGATAAGGTAAATAACTTTTTTATTTTTTTACTTTCTAAAACTAAATTACATTCATCACAAATTAGTTCTAACATACATCCATAACACACTAATTTTATGCTGTGTTGATGATTGAAATAACAAGTTGGACATACACTGCTGGCTTCATTAAATTGTTTTTGTGTTAACGGGTTTGAGTTGTATGGTGCCGCACTCTTTGCTGCAGAAACCAACTGTGTTGCAGCTGCCACAGCCTGTTTAGATGTATGCTCCAATTTGATTATCAGAGCTTTCTTTAGTGCATTACCAGTAGCTGTGTTTGTGATAAGTCTTAGTTGTACAGCAGATGTTTTTAACCGGAGTTGTGCTACTTTATTGGTTGGCTCTTGTTTCACTCCCTATAAGAAACACATAAAAAGCAAATATCTATAAATAATATACACAAAGTTACAGTGGTCGAAATAAGAGCAAATAATCACCAGGGAGGAGGGATTTGGGAGCAATGCTTCAGGCTTTGTAGCTGAAATAATGCTCAAAACTCACTCCTTCACAGTGATTATTTGAAATTGAAATTATTAATGATTTCTTCAGTTGTTGTTCTAATCATTCATTGCTTTCATCAGATATATATTGCAGATGTTATATTTACTTTGTTATAATAATAATATTGATATAAATACCTGGTTTCAATGCTTATCCTGCAGACAATGTAGGTAAGTGCAAGTTAATATTGATATAAATACCTGGTTTCAATACTTATCATGCAGACAATGCTGGTAAGTACAAGTTAACATGAATATCAGAAACAGATTAATAAATATTTTTGTCTACTTCCAGAGCTTTCTTGTAAGATAAAATTAAATTTCTTGTTGACTACAAAAGTCACCAGGTGACTTATTATATATAAGCCTTAAATATATTTTATAATGGCAGGCATGCAAACTCCCATATGGTGAAACATGCAGGTGAGAATCAACAATTTCAATATCCTATCAAGTGGCATGCCTGATATAATATTGATATTATCCCACTTTCACTAAAATACAAAAAACATCTAAATACTTTAGCAGCAGCTAGTAAATGTGTAGTGGCATCTGTTAATGCTTTAATTGCTTCTAACAGGTTGTTTTTCTCATCCCCATCCACCATTGCATCTGCCTGTCCGTGTAAACCTCTTATTAGTTGTGAGTTAGCCTGAAATGGAAGGATATATATTAGTCATAAGAAGGTTGGTTGGTTTTAGTTTTTACTGCTTTAATGACAAGCTAGTCATTATAAACACCCAATTATTATTCCATGTACCTCCTTATGATGAGAATTATCATTACTTATGATGAAGAGAACTAAGCCTTACTGCTGTTATGCTATAACCTCATTTCTTTTAATTAACAAAATAATTTCTTTAACTCATTCCATATGCGAAGCTACTCATAGCAGATAGACGTATATATCTCGTAGCTGTGAAGCCACTCACAGCGGCTTTATCATAATTAGTAACCATGGCATAATTTCTCGACTTTCTGAAGAAGTTGTATTAACCAAATGTTTATAATATGAATGACAAATAATTATGCTAACTTTTTATGTAGTGTTTGCTATTATTTATGCATAATTATAATAATTATAGATATTATTGCATCAGCTTTCTTTTATGCTGAGAAAACTGAAATTTATAAAATCAAAACAAAAATGGCCTCTGCAAGGAGTTATACAGCAGGATAAGCTGAAGAAGTTGTTTCTCAGTGGCTTGATGATGAAGCAGATGAATCTGAAAGTGAAATAGACAACTCAGGTGATGATTCTGAAAGTTTTTCTTTGGAATTTCTTTTCCATGGAAGCAATCAGCTTCCAAGTGATAGCAATGTTTGTGAGGATAAAATAAAGACCTGGTACCCTTATTTTTGAATTCTCTATTCAATTAGTTTTCATTTATGAAAAATAAAGATATTGACATACTATAGTGTTTATTTGAAAAACCATAAATTTCTAAATGCATCACAGCTTAAAATAAATTACATAGGGAATGACTTAACTCTTGAAATAATTTGTGTAAATAATGAAATAATGAAATATTTGAGTGATAATGACAATGACTTACTTACCTGTCCTAAAATAGTTGCATACTTCACCATTTCATCTGGGTCATCAAGATTGTGAAACAATTTTTCATAAGCATCCAGCAGCAGTTCATAAACATTCTTTTCTGTAACCTGCTCAGGTTTTTCTCCCTCATCGCGAATATTTTGTAACAAGTTATTTAATGCATCGGTAACTGCCTGAGCTGCAGCTTGGATATCACCACGCAGATCTTCATCATCTGTAACAATCTAGAATGATTGCACCCTTATTCAATAATATGTCTTATTAATGATGTCTTATTAATAATGAGAGAAAATACTCTTAAAACTAAACGAATCAGATATCTCACTTACAAGGCACATTCCAGCTAATGTATTTATATCTTTAGCAACCAGCTTTACAGCATCAACCATTTGTTCTTGGGATATATTATCACTCATGAAAGGTATTAACAGTTTGGTGCATGCAACCAATTGTGCAGCTTTTAATACAGCATTGTTACCGGCATTTGTAATTTTCAAAGAACCTGCTTCATCTAATGTCTCTGCAACTAGTTTTGCATTATCATTCAACACATTAGCTGCTTTTTCAATTCCCTTTGCAAGATTTAACAGGGCATCCTGGTAAGCTACATTTTGTTTGTTGCCATTCAAAGAACATACTATAGAGACACTGGCATCGCTTATTTTATTAGCAGCATCAATAACAATATCTCGAGGCTGTAAGAAAATATTAATAATTAAGGTCTCTCGATATCTTTTATGTTGGGTGAATAAATGCTTAAAATATTATACTTCCCGAATCATTTTCCAAATGAAACTCTGTAACTAAGAAGATGGATAGTTAATCATTAATTATCAATACAGAATATTAATAAATCATAAAGCTACAGTGAGAAAACCCCCATTGAAAATTGACCTTTTTAGAAGCTTTTTAAAACTCTAGAAAATCTCCAAGTTGCTTCAAATTGTATTAAAATCATCAACTTCTGGTTAACTGTGACTGCACTGACTATGAGAAACATTGGGTGTTTGGAATTTCCTTGTCTTTCTCCATTTCAAGAGTTATTCACTATTTTACATAGGGAAAAATGAACAATAAGTCCACACTTCACCCAAGTGGCTGTACATTTCGAAATACAAGAAAATAAATAATTTAGACATGTATCTTTGACTTCAGAAAATTTTAAAGGGCTACAACAAAGTAGTAGTAAGTTGGAGCTAATTATGTAGTTACATCTAAGAACAGCCTACAAGTGAACGTTATCACCTTTTACATAGAGCACCTTTAATTTTTATAAATCACAGATGAGTACATGAATAAAGAGTAGCAGGTGCTCAGCATTGAATGGCTACTTAAAAGAAAAAGTTTAAATGGCCATGCAGTTATTTGCATTGCTATAATCAAAATTTTATTCAGTTTAAAGGTATAAAACGTAATCCACATTTTAAATGGTGAAGGAAAAGGTTAAAATCAGCTAATAGTACCAGAAACACAGATTATTATTTCATTAAGAACATGTTTGTGGACTATTTACACCATTTCTAAGTGAATGCAGTACAAAAAACATAAAAACGTTTTTTCGTTTTCAAAAGTACTGAGAGACCTTAACCTTAAAGTTGTATAATGTAAACATATTTGATACTATACATTTTGTTGAAATTGTTCAAGATATATAAAACATTTTTACAAAATACAAAAGAAAACACAGGTTTAGTGTTTCTTGCATATGTAGTAAAATTTAAAAAGCAAATTAAAGAAGATTTCAAGGAGCAGTTTTCAAGATCTTTGATTAGAAAAAAATTTGTTGCCCCTGTTTTTCACTTTCTTGGTATATTAGTTACTTTCTAGAGTTTCTGGTTTATACATTTTGACAGTGTATGAAAAATAATTGAGAAAATCAATAATCACAGTTATAAGGAGGCCAATATAAAGCAGAATTTGTAGAAGGGAATATATCATAAGAAATATAAATTATTTAAATAAAGTATCCAAGTTTGACATCAATAAATGTACAGTTAAATATCCTCAACAAATATACAGGTATATTGCAGAACATAAATGTATATTGCAGAACATAGAATATCCTACAATCAGGTTAACAGAATAGTAAAACAAACATAATCTCTCACTAAAGAAAACATTTCTATAAATAAAACCTTCATAGTACTTCCAATTAATTTACCATAAAAGTCATACTCCATAAAAACATCACTGTCTATTGTGGCCAATTTTTCAATGTTTCCATACCTGTTCATTTGCAGGGTTTAAAGAATACATTAATCCTTGGAAAGCATCAGCTAATCTTCTAGCAGAATCTAATAAATCTTTTCCATCTTTTTCATTATCCATACCACCAGCTAGATACTTCAAATGTTTTGATAAATCATGGAGGTTTGTTGTGCTGTAGAATAAACAACATATGTATGCAAAAAACTGAAAACATGGCTGAAAAAATGTTTTTCAGCAATAACATTGATGTGTAATATTTGAATTAACAAGATAAAATATTCTCATTTTGACAGACACTTACTGGATTATACATTTTTCAAACTAAGGAAACTACACAAAGTTGCTCTGAGTGAAATTTGTTCCTACACATTTGTTTACCAATGGAACTGTTTGAAGTTTCCAGAGTGATACATATAAGGTGGATAAGATAAAATGATCTTCAGGCACATGAAGGATTGGTCTGTTCATATATTTTATTCGAATTGAGAATACTATTCTAATATTATATACCTTACTTGTATTTGAATTGGAGTGATACTCATTTTCACTCAATCTTAAATTTGCGCATTAATTTCACACACAACAAACCTGAGATATTTGCTCAGTTTTGAATTCGTGCACTTATTAACGGACATTAATAGCCATTATAAGTACAATCGCTTAGTGTTCAAAAGGGTCCTCATTTTGCTGCTTCTCCTGCAAAGCACCGGTAATTACAGATCTTTTCCAGTCATTCAAAATTATTCAAATTTATATGAAACTAGAAAGAATTGCAACAAAGATCAACAATGAAGTACACAAAGAGGATGGTATTTTCATGTACTAACATAAACAAAAGGTGTTGTATAAATGTACCAGAATGTTTTGCTTTTGTTTTTATGTTATTTTAGGATTTTAAAAATATCTTTAGCGAAAACCTTTTGCACAGATTAATTTTTCACACCTTAAGTCTGCACACATTCTAATGCCATCCAAAATTTAATACAAGAAAGGTGTTATTGTATATTATTTTCTTGTTATTTTCATATAAATATGTTTTGTTCCTTAGATGAACCTGAACATTTTTATTATTATATCAAACATTACATCCCATAGTACTACAAAGCCACATGTTGAAGTGTGTATAGAGGAAAAGACACAATAATTATCATAAACATGTTGATGATGCCTTGATGTATTTGATTAAAGACTAGAGCAGTAAAATTTATTCTTACATTGAATTGATTCCAGCACCAACTGTTGTGTAATCAATTTGTTCTATTGGACCAGATGATGATGAAACCACTGAAGCAGTACCAGCAGCTATTGCAGCCAGTGAACTGTCAACACCAAATTCAGATCCTTCTCCCTAAGCAGAGTAATTATTCTTTAAAAGTTCATATGAAGAATTACTTATAATTGCCTACATATGTGCATGCTGATGGTAACAAAATTATTATTGTTATGAAATATAAAGGAGTACGGTTAAGCTTAAAGTATGTCCTTTAAAACAAAAGATGCAAAAATAGAGATAACTGGTTTAAATACTCAGTACCATGTTGGGATAGTGAAGATATTTCAACTTAAAAGAAAAGTTTAAAGAAGAAGTTTAAATAAACAGCAGCAGCAGTGTTATCAAGGAATGATCTGCATAAAATCATGGGTGTCAGGAATTTTCCCTTTTTCTGTCATGTTTTTCTAGATTCATTTCACACACATACGCACAATTATGGCTAGTATATTTTAATAATATTTTATTATTGTCCTTATATAAAAGCAACTATGTATGTTGCAACCTATTACAATCAACACAATGAATGATAAAAAACACTCACTAGATGAGGTGCATTTATTTCTGCATATATATTTGCATCATCTTCTTCTTCCATCAATTCTTCTACTAATACCATCACGGCCTTTCCACTCAAATCAAGATTAGTAATTAGTGCTTGTTGACCAGGGGAAAGGGTTGCACTCATTTGTCCCATTTGACCATATGAAGGCATTGATTCTTTGCTTTCTTTGAAGTTTTTCTTTTGTACGATGTTCTTCTGAGCTGGAAAAACACTATGCTCTCCAATCATACCAATATCATCATCTTTTATATGGTATGGTTTCGCTTTATCCGTCTAAAAAAAACCCATTATTTATACATGTTTGCAAATCATTTGATTTAACAGAACCAGCATACCTGAAATACCCAGTCCTCTGAATATAAGAAATTGTCTAAAAATTGCTGACCTACATGAAATTCTATGTTGGCAATACTGTCCTGAGAAAATTTGCAGCTTGGCAAATAAAAACTTAACCCTATTAGCACTGGGGTGGAGGCACAAAGTGCCTGTGGCATATTTAATTTAGCATAACTTTTTCGGGGTAGTATAGTTGTTTACTGGGGGTATATTTAACAATTTGTTTGTTGTTGTTGTTATTCTTTCAATTTATTGTATCTAGCTACTTATTATGTCAAGTAGTTACAGTTATTGTAGAAATAAAGTATCTAGGTAGTTAGAGGTCACTGTGCAGAACAATATTCTAAAATGCAGACCAGATTTTATATTTTCAAGACCAGAATTTGGAAATCTGTAGGCAAGTTGTTGATCAATTAGTATATTCTCCCTATATTTTTTTTGGAACATACTAATAGGAAATACATTTGGTAGAACTCAAATTTCATAATAGTGTCCATAAATGCATAATGTAAAATCAAATATTCCAAAAAGCTTGATTGCCTACAATACGATTTTTGATAAAATTGCAAATTCTCCTAAACAATGAAGACTTAATTTTGGACCAATTAGGTGCATATATTTTTATTAATTTTTTTTGTACATATTTTGTAGTATTATTACATTCCTTGTTTAACATTTCTGGTAATAAAATATTGTTTTACCATGATTTGCCAAACTCTGAATGAAGATTTCTTATGTTAAAACATCGTTTTATCATGATTTAATATGCCACATACAAAAATATCTGTTATTAAAATGTGGATCTATCACAATTCTCTGAGTCATGAATGAAGATTTTGTTTGTACCACAAACCTAATGACTTGTAGAAACAGAAATTTAATAATAAATTTAATTGATAATTTAAAAAAATGATATCAAGAAACAGGATTAAAATTTTCCAAAACAGAAGATTTGAATTTTAACAAACTTCTTTCATCTGTCACATGTGTTGGCAAGTTATTCCATGTTTTTTCAGCTCTGA
>JANTOQ010117155.1:0-15864 GCA_027564595.1 Bythotiara depressa | reverse complement strand
GCGAAACGTTTTAGCTGCTCTATTCGTGAAAGTTTACTCTTACGGAATTTTTCTCAGAGTTTTCCTTTTTTTTAAAGGCAATATACGTTATTAAATTTACAAATTAAAAGTTATAGCCCAATTCACTTTGCTTCTTCACTCCTTAGATATCCTCGTTGTTGCATTTAGAAGATGTTAATGTGTGTCATATCTGTTTTCCCAGAATGCAATACAGAGTTCCCCTCTCATAAGGTTTTAAGTAAAGCCAGTACTGAGATTGCAAGATAATTAAAACTGAAAAACTAGTACCTTTGTAATAATTGTTGTTTCACCTTCAAAATAATTAATACAAACCTTTTTAATGTGTTTTGCAGTTTCCTCAAAAATTAATTTTCTCGCTCGCTTGATCACACATATACATTATGCTAAGCTTTGAAACTCACTGCACCCAACCTAGTAGGAACTACTCATTATTACTCTTTACCAAACTCTGCATACCTGTTTGAAATTTTTAGTTTCCTCAAAAATTGATTTTTTGTTACTGTTTATTTATTACATACTGTACAAAATAAAACACTATCAATTTTTAGCTTTCATCGCATGGAAATCAAAAACCATTCACATAAATTTTGAAATTCTTGAGGTTTCTGGCTGTTAACCTTGAACTTAGAGTGTTTCTGGCTGTTAACCTTGAACTTAGAGTGTTTATGTTAACCTTGAACTTAGAGTGTTTCTGGCTGTTAACCTTGAACTTAGAGTGTTTCTGGCTGTTAACCTTGAACTTAGAGTTAACCTTGAACTTAGAGTGTTTATGTTGACATTGAACTTAGAGTGTTTATAAACAAAAATAATGAATGTAGCTGTGGATGTGAAACTTTGTATGCACACATATTCCTCTCTTGTACAAAATACAATAAAGAGTTTCCTCATTTCTGTATTCTTATGGATTTTTTCACTAGACAAGCTTAAATAAGGGTGCAGTAGATTGGACAAAGACTAGGATACACATAACCTTCAGCATAGGGTTGATGAAAATCATTAATATCTTAATTCATATATGCATTTTCAGGTGATAAAAGTATATATTTTTGAAAAGCTTAATAAATGGCCTATCTAACTGTCAATATTATTAACTAATATTTTATTTAAAAGAAGAAATAAATGTCCAAACACTTTTATGCCTGTCAATATTCAAAGAGTGAAAGGTACAACAGTCTCGTGTTTTCTAGTTGAAAATTATATCATCGTAAAGCTCCTGTTCTGAACCCCAAAACAGTATCTCAGCTGTTTTTTTATTTGGGTTAGTGACGAGAAAATAAAGAAAACGTGTCACACAATGTTTGTTACCATTAGTAACAGTTAGTACAAACGTTAGGAAACTCTCTTTGCAAAAAATTTTTTCTAAAAGTTATGTGTCTCCTTAATCACCTACGATTATAAGTGATGTAAGTGTAAGAGTATATACGAAGTACTTCATTTACTTGGTCATACAATGCTTGTGAGTTAAAAACTCTCACTATATTACGTATAGTTATTGTTTTACATGCTCTCACAGAAAAAAATATCCAATGGTAAGGATTTCAAGAACTGACCCGAGGTTTAAATTTTTAGCCAAGGCACAATGAGGCAGACTCGAGTTTATATCAGCAAATTGTTTATGATTTATTTCAATCTTTTGAAAGACCCCTATATAAATATTGTGGTGACAAAGCAGTTTATATATCTTTTTATTGAGATATCGTTGTTTGAAGTTTTTCCACAAAAATTTATTTGTTTCGATTGAATCTCAACTTTATATTTGGCATACTGTATTTTCCAAGTTTGAAACAGTCTTATCAGAATAAATAAGTTTGCCAGCTTTGTGAATTAGAGCATGAATTTCTTCAATATGACAACTCTTTCAACAGTATTATGCTCTTCATATGGTATCCATGATTATGTTTCTAAAAATTAGATGGGCATCTTTCTGACCAGTAGCAGCTATTCAGCTGTTAGTAGCCTCTTGTTAATTATTTACCTCCACATAAGTCTAGGGAGCCATCGATCTTCAAACACACCGCTCCTTGTTAGCATTTTAAAACATTTTCTCGTGATTTAAAATATACACTTTCCTTGTTTTTAAGAGAAAAGTATAAATTCTCGAAAATGACATCAAATATGTTTATAAATGTTTCAATAAACTGATTATTATTTAAGAAAAGTATTAAATTCTTTAATACTTACAACTTTAGCAAAGTTCTTCTGCACAACATCAACTCGTATTCTTCCCATCCAGTATCAGAATAAAGAGCTTCACATATAAATTTATCCAAGTCACAATATCGTTTTCTCCCAATTTTTTCTGTTAAGTGCTTTACAAATGCATTCACAGATGTAGACAAATCTTCAAACTTTTCATGGTCTACACTAGATGCTTCACTTTCTTTATCGCCAACACCTTTTTGACTTATTTCATCAAACATTTCTTGTTCCATCAAACCTTTTAACTGTGATGTGACTTGATTGCATATGCTGTCCAAATATCTAGACTGTCGCCTTTTTAAATTGAGAATAGCTAGTAAAAAGAGTGTAGTCTATGAACTAGTTGAATACAGCTACTCTATCAATAGAATATATTACAGATAAAATAGGTAACACAATATCTTAAAAACATGAAATTAAAAACAACACAGTTTTGAGAACATAAAACATTGAGATGTAAATAAATAACTTACTTTCAATGATCCTCGCAGTTGTATATTGGATTTATACATCTGAAAAGTTTATTTTAGATGTTTTTTAAAACAAGTTGTTTTTTAATGTTACTGTAGCAAAAAATAAACAGCCCAAGGATATCAATCTATTAAGTGTGATTTAGCATAAAAACATTTATCATCACTTTTTTGTCATGTGAAACACTACAAGTTGTAAAACTCAATCATTTTCCCCCAGTGACATCCTAAGAACTTTTGTTTCTCCCCAACTTGCGCCACCATTTTTAAATGATTCTAGTTGTGTACATTACCTTGAAGTGTGACCTTTAACACTAGTATTGAGAAAAAGATCACTCTCTGTCGCTGTGTCTTAACACCATAAAAATAGCTGTGCCAGGTTAAAGTTTGCTATGAAAGTTCTGCTCGAACCATGCATGTCAAGTATACTAGAACCACTAAAAGCTGCTAAAACACCTTGAATGAATAAAATATATTTATGAGCAGCTTAAAATAGACTGCATGTAAACATTTTCAAGCCAGTTTAGCAAGGAAAAGAGCTGTTACGTGGTTTATTTGATGTGTTATGTGGTTTATTTGATAATTTTAGTGTTCAGATTCTTCGTAATTGCATGATACAAGTAGGAAAAAGATTGTATTTTAAATCTAAAAATAGGCTAGAATCTTAATGATCATAATGAACCACCTCATCAACAACAACAACAACAACAACAACAACAACAACAACAACAACAACAACAACACTGCCTAACCATATCTTTATGCCCAATTGCTCATTAAAAAGGGCAAAGGTCCTGGGGACAAGTCTGCTATGGCTTACTCCCAACCAAGTCCTGGTCACTAGGTAGATAAAAACAATTACATTACATTTAAAGTAAAAAACAACAACAAGTAACCCCTCTGTGAGAGAACATTTTCCCGATTTAGTGTGTGAAAAATTTTCCTGGTAATTTTTGGATTTAATGGATTTTAAGACTCAGGGTAAAACTGTTGACATTATTAATTAAAGATGGCACTCATAGTTATGTTGGCGCAGTGTTAGTTTGAATATATCAGTTCACAATGGTTTCTGTCATTAAACTTTGCTAAAACTATTTACCCCTGCTATATATATCAGTCATGTTAGTAAGTCAAATAAAAACACTATATCTATATATAACTAAACTCATACCATCTTTTAAAAGTTCCAACAAAATGATCAAGGTATGTTTTGAACATTGTGTTGATAGATGCTCACCCAAACCAAGAATAACCTCTTTTATACTGCACGCCTACAACAAAATTAAGAGCACTGTTAAAGCAAAACTTTTTTTATGTTCATGTGATTTGCTTCTCACACTTTTATTTTCATCATCATTTTCACCAATATTTTATTGTGTTTTCTCATTTTCAGTTTTTCATTATTTTGATCTTTCTGATCCACCGTTACCAGAATTTAATCAATATATTTTTCCTTGTAAACCTTTATGATAAATGGCATCTATCAAAAAACTTATAATAATTATACAAAATAATTAGTACACATAATTAACACAAACATTTTATATACAAAATATAATTAGACAAATTAGTGTTTCTACACTTTACAGTAAAATTTCTACACTTGAGAGTAGAAGACTTCCACCAAAATTCACAAACCTATATTAATGAAATCATAAGGGCACAATTAGTTAATCTTCCGTTCATCATCATCAATTCTAAGAAAAACGTAGACATGCATGTGGTAATTATTAATTATTGATTATTCCTTGGTTAATTGAAAGTTTCTCCAGAGACAGGGAGGCTTAAAATAAATAATTATAGTATTAAAAAAAAAAAAAATTCCTATTACTACAAGAAATGTTAGTATAAGGCCATAATTCTTGAAGATAATTCTTGAATTCTATGTTTGCTAAGCGAAATCGAAATATAATGGCATAATTCATCACTTTTATCACATGAAATTGCAATGTAACATATTTCTTTGCTCTCACTTACTTGAAATCATTGTATAATACTTCAATTTTACAATATAAAATCATAACACAATCCCTTGAGTTTGCTATGCGACGTACTGTGAGTTTGTTATAATTGGTTGTGCTATTGTAACATATATTCTTTCTCGTAAATTTCCCAGAAGAATTGGTCTTGCTTCTTTCAAAGATTCAATTGACGTGACTGGAAAAGATGTAATACCTGGTTTCGATTACATGTAAACATATCTTGGAATAACAAATTATATAAACATATAGCATGTAGAACATTAGTGAGTTGTTGTTTCATCATTTGGGAGATTGGAATAAGCGTAATTAACTGACAGGAATTTAATCACAATGCCATCTGCAACTTTTAGGAGTATAAAATGAATGAAAGAAAGTTGTAAGTAAAGTGTTGTGTATCATGTTATGCACAGAATTGCTACATTATATATCTTCTGAGAATAGTCATTGGTATTGCTTCAACTTTGACCTGGTTGTCTGGTTAAGGAGAAGAAAAGCAGAAGTTAATGATTTTAACAACATCATTCCAAGACTTATTTATGTGTTAATAAACATTTTCAAACTACAAAAACAACAACAAATGTTCATAAAGAAATTCTACAATTTTTCTTCCCGCATCTCCTCCATAAAACAAATATTTCATCTGCCTTAATGTCTGTCAGATTTTCTTGACGCACACACAAATGTCTTGAATAACACTGATATTACGAGTTTTTGTGCCATCCAAACCGATCGACGTAACAAAAACTTGGAGAGATTCAGCAGCAGACATTGGTATCTTTGACTTGTACAATGACTGATGATTGTTCGCAGAATCAACATTTGCAACATCTTTTTTCCACATAGGACCATTCACATAAAAATACAAATTATCACCACTATTCAAAGATATCAATGCACGTCGCCATCTCATCTAATTTAGAAACATGTTTTCATGACTTATTATGTTCCTATTAAATTGGTGGAGGGATTATTAATACAAAAGAAAAGGAATAGTCTAAAAAAGTATTTTTTTATAGGAAAGAAAGATAGCAGGGGTGGATACAGGATTTTGAACATGTTAGTCGCAAATGTAACTACCATCACACGTCTCATAGGAGCCATTTTTTGTTTTGTTTTTAATATTCTAGTCAAACGAAAACATTACGCACACATGTGCCTGTATATTTCTCTTTAAATTCATTTTTTTCTTTCAATTAAATAATGACCACAATATTTCAACGAGCATGTGGGGAATAATTATTTTAATTAAAAGTTTATTTTTTCTAAAGATTGTGAAATTTTGCTATTTAATAATTGATAACCTTGTCAAAATTAAAATGAACCAGGATCGATGATGTTTAATAGCCAGACCCGCTAGGTCTTCTTAGTCATTTGGTACCTGATTTAATGATGTTAGTCAAAATCGTTCACCGTCACTTTTTTTATCATAAGCGTAAATAGCCATGATCACACTGACAATAATATATATGTGAACAAATGTAACATAATAAGTGTAACTACGTGTACAACCACGACGTTAAGCACAGTATATTCAAAAGGTTTCATACACTAAAGCCGGATTTCCACTTAAAAATATTATACGCGTATCGACACAGATCGTATCAAAACTAAGCATTTGATTGGTTAACACTTTTTTGTTTACGTATCATACCGTAGTATAAAAAAAAAGTTGAATAGATTTTAACTTTTTTAAGTGGAAATCCGGCTTAAGTACATTTGTGTATGAAACATTTTGAATATCCCGCGCTTAACACAAAGTACATTTGTGTATCAGAGCCAGTATTAGTAGTGGGTTTAAAATGCTTTGTTGGCGTTGGCGTAATAGAGGAAGCGAAGCGAAGAAATAGGTAGAAGGAAAGAAAAGCTATATATTTATTTTATAATAATAAAATATACAAGTAACCGATTTTTCACCTAGTCGTCTGCATGACTTGACTATGTAGGTCTCAATCTGCCCCTGACACTCATATTTCAAAATGAAGGTAGGAAAATATAGAAATCACCTTTTTGAAGGTCAATAATTTATAAAACATAAATTTAAGACGTCAATTATGCGATCTGTTTTTCATGAAATTTTTAAACACACAAAGTTAACACTTTAAAAAAAAGACTACTTTCTAGCCTTGGCTTTGTTGATAAAAAACCCAATCTTAAAACTTTCAGAAGTTACATTTTGTTTAATATCTTATATATTTTGTTTTTTACTAAATTCGCAACAGATTGAACTACTACTGTACAATTTGTATTTCTAAATTTCGTTCATACATAACCAGATAAAAGCATTGTGGACAGGACAACGTTACTAAAATTTACTAGTGTACTTTATATAATTTAAAAGCTTATTATGTGCAGAATATTTATATTTAAAATTAGATGTATAAATTTCTTACCAGAAAAATCCCAAAATAAAAAAAGTATATACTTTAAAAAAATGTTTGCAAAAAGAGAGATTAATCTTCTTAACATCTGTACTAACTGTTACTATGGTAACGAACATTATTTCCAAAAGATGTGTAAACAAACCCACCTACATACCTCGTGAGATATAATCAGCTGCAATTTTAATCATTTCTTTGTTTTAAGATTATTAACCTATAATAAACTTAAAAATGCTGTTTCCTAGAAACGTTTTTTCGTGCTATTCCCTAACTTTGAAGAGTGTAAATGTACAAGGAAAAATCGGCAGAATATTGCTTTCAACATAGTAAGAATCAGCGAATACTTTTTTCTGATTTTCTCATCACTAACTCAAAATAAATAAAAACTGAGACACTGTTTTGGAGTTGAAAACATGAGCTTTCTGATTATATAATTTTCAACTATAAAACACGAAGCCTTTTCACTCTTCGAATATTGACAGGCAAAAAAGTTTTAAAACATTTTTTAATATTTTTTATATTAATTAACAATATTAATGATAGTTGGATAGGTCATAGGTCATAAGGTCATTAATTAAGCTTTTCAAAAATATATAATTTTATTACCTGAAAATAAATATGTGAAAAGATATTAAGGATTTTCTTCAACCCTCCTTAAGTTAATAACCATATATAACATTGATACATAGACTATTTTTCTTTCTATGCTGATATAAGTTACTACAACTATTTCAAACTTAAATCTCCACAAGGCAATTGTTTTTCTATTTGCTAATTGAAAACTGTGTTGCGTACAGGACAAAAATGAGTAAATTTTCCATACTTTACAAACATTGCCATTTCTTAATTTAAATAAAAAATGGAGCTAACTTTGACTTTGTTTGAATTAGAACAACATATAATATTTAACTGCCTAAGTCATGATTAGATTACACATTATCCAAGGAAAATGTTTTATAAATAGTATATATATATAGCAGTAAACCAGCCACAATGAACCTCGTAGGTAGAAGTGATTCCCTCAGAGACCTGTTATCCATAAGAAATAGGTGGAGCGTAGACTAATTTAAACTGTTGCTATACAGTTACATATAAATTTGGATTAGTCAGATACTGTAGTTGTATATAGTAATACCTTAAATTAGGGGGACTGGAATATAATAATATAGTTTATTATACTTTATAATATATTGATGGAAATAAAGTACTTACAGTTAAAACTTTGTAAATTATACAGTTTATATCAGAAGTTATTCTGTTATGGAAATTTAGAAGATGAAATTTGTTAAATGCTCCAAGCTACAATAATAAAACTCATCCTTTAGGACGGATAGTTTAAGACCTAGATGTTAGGCCTTCTAAAGGATGTGCTTTTCAGCAAACATGTTAGGCCCTCTAAAGGATGTGCTTTTCAGCAAACATCATCCCTTATATCAAGGTGTGAGTAACTCTGTTAAGGTGACTATGACCAGAGAAATGCCCCCAAAAGGAAATATACTCCAAAGCAATAGACAATATATATATAATTTAAAAAAATATTTTGGAAACAAAAACAAGTGCACACATAAACACACAAAAAACACACACACACTCACACAAATTGAACAAAAAAAGGGCAGACACACAAATTATAATAGAAAAATATATAAGCAATTTCTAAAAGAACAACAACCATCTATTTGCCAGAACCTGCGACTCTGGTTGTAGCTTTCCACATGTGTTACAGGTGCCCAATACTCACATGTGTTACAGGTGCCCAACACTCAGCCTTACACAGAGGTTGTAGTTCAATTTACAGGACCAGCCTAAAACAGTGCAACAGGACAGACATACGGTTTATGACTAGTGGTATATGCATGGTTGCCACACCATGAAGATCTGACAAGATTGTCAGGCCCTCTATAATGCTTAATTAGACATCAGAGTATATACAGGATTGTCACATCTGAAGATCAAGTGAGCAAACTTGGTCCCCCTACTGGATTGGGATATAAATGGGAACATCATGCCCAAAGGCAAGATAGAAGATTGAAGCTATTTGCTAGCATTTATTTAATGGAAAGGGAATGAGAAAGAAAATCACATTTATGTTTCTGTAAGAACAGCCTGTTTGCAGAAAAAGTAAAAAACAAACAATTGTACCCTGGCAAAAAAAGTACATACAAAGCTTCATTAATGATACCGGGTAGTCTCACATGGAGAATTAACTTGTCTTACACTGCAACCAAGAATCTATGTTGTTTTGATATCTAAATAAAGCCCAATAGTGAACAGCACTAAGGCACCCTAAATGATATGGTTGTGACCAAAGAGAACTCCTTGCTAAGAGAAACCATATTGACAACCTGGACTGGTATTTTAAGATGAGGGAGACTGCTAGGAAGGCATTCAACCAACCTGGCGTCTTTAATTAAAACACTGCCACAATTAGTGATGCATGTTTCCTTGGGGCTTTCTCTTAGCCTAGAACATTTTCCACATAGTGTCACCTGATAGAGTTTCTGTCTAGAAATATTGACCTAGAGACAGCGAAACATGATGTAGTTTCAAGAGCCTAAATGTAAAATTTTCTTCATTGCTCGATGAGCCAAAACAAGTCTCAGCTATCCATGAGGAACAAAAAGAGTATGGAGAATTTTGGAAACATCTGTCTGCCTGTTAAAAATTTAAAGGAATGTTGCAAATGTGAGAGATTTTCTATTTTAGAGCCCACAAAAGGTTTGAGGGATCCAAGGGTGAAGATAAACCCTTTAGCAGGGATAAGTTAAGTGCAATAGCTATAACAAAAGGTGACAAAGAAGATGATTCATGGTAACAGAGACAACAAAGGTTGGAACAGCACTTTTCTAATACTATATTATTAAAAACTGTGATGAGAAAAGGATATTGTGATATCCATATATTGTCTACTGTGCATTATCTATCATATATTGTCTACTGTGCTGCAGATTAGTCTAATCTATAAAATAATTAAACTGCAATTCATACTTAAATAAGAAATAAGCATGAAAAGAAATGGACAAAAATGCAGATTAATTTTCAGTATGAAAGAATAATTAAATGAACGGGTCATAAACAGAGGTTTATGAAACAACATTACACTCTTTATGGTACAGCAAGTTATAACTTGTTGTGGACAGGACAACCTATTGCGGACGGGAAAACATTTTAAAATGTATAATAAGAACATAATAAAATTAAACAAATTGCTAGCATAATAAGTTATTACCACTCATAATTTCAAACTTTCAGTAAAAAAAATTGCTATTAAAGCTAAATTCTAAAGTTTCGTAAAGTAATGTAGTGTTACGGATGGGACAAATTTTTCATACCATGATAATAAGAAGCTGGTGGTGACGTGCTAAAAATATTATAAATGCTATAGAGACATCCCTACTAAACATATGAATCATTTACAACCCAAAAATACATAACAATGATGAATGCTTCTGATAAGTGTTTGTTTCGGACAGGACAAAAAAATACGACCAAAAAGTGACTTGGATAAAAAGGTCCATAATTTTTCAAAATCTGAAGGAAACAATAAAATGTTTGTTTTCTGAACACATGAAGACCCCACTGAAAACAAAAATAATAATTTGTTTCATCTATAGCAGGTGTTAAAATAAAAAACATAAAAAACAATATTACAAACCAAAACACCAAAATAGCTAAAAGTTGACCACCTTGGTTTGTTTACAAATATATATGGAACATTTCATAATCATATTTTATCTCCTCCCATTATTCCATTATGTGCAACATGTACTGGTACTCATGTTCATGTACATGTACTGGTACTGGTCAATACTCAATAAGAATATTATTACACCAAAAGAAAAAACATTTTAGACCAGGAAGGTGATTGTAAACATTTGCTATTTGTATTATATAAATTTGTTTAGATTAATATAATGACATAGAAACTTAGTGTCAGTATATTTCATTTTGTATCCCTGTTTTAGAATTTATAAACCAACCTATTTAAATTTTCTTTACGAGAAATATGTATTTTATGTCCATGAAAACTGATATGATTAGCTACTTATGTTTAAAAACTTGACATAGAGCTAATCCACAAAAATGTGTAGTTTTCTGTTCATGAAGTTACCCTTTTGAATAGACATTCCACTTTGGACACCTTTTTGACTTCCTCTTATTCTTCCATATGCGAAGTTAGCTAGCTACCTAAAGCTAAGTTTATTAGGGTTTTTTATGCAAAGTTAGCTAGCTAGCTACATCGAGCTAAAAAATAATGTGCACAAGAGTTATATATAATAGAAAACAGCTCTGAAAGTTTGAGTTTATCTTTCCTGAGAAACATTATCTAAGAAGCATTACTATGGAACTATCAATTACCAAACCATACTGCTCATACCAGTGACAGTCTTTCAAAGTTTGTTTGCTAAAACTCATAGGAAAACACCATCTTAGTAGAATATTATCAGTCCTATATTAAAGTTGATATATACAGTATTTTCCATAGTCTATAAATGTTTAGTGGTTGACCCAGCATGCCATAAAGCCATAACTGTAAGTAAAATTGTAAATATATACTACATGTAGTTACATAATATGCAGTAGGTTTATATAAACAAGGAACATTCTTCTTGGAAGTACAGAATAAAAGGGCCATCACAATCCAGCATCTTTGCTAAGTAAAAACTGAATAAATGTTCGTACCATTATTTTGAATATTCTCATAATTTGATTGGTTGTTAGAGATCACGTGTCATCAAACTTTTACTAAATTGTAAACAAAGATGAAATGGAACTTTCAAGTCTTGTAGAATGGGTTGTAGAAAACGATAATCACCAGTACTTTTTACAGTTTTTTATTGCCTAGTACTTTTAATTTTAAAAAACAAATAAATGATATGACCAAGTTTTGCCATGTTTCTGAAGTTTATAGTGAAAATTACCTAAAAATGGGAGTCATTTTCCTCAGATATTTGTATTTTTAACCCTAATAAAGGTCATTGAAAAAATTCAGACAGGGTAATTATTAGATCCCAGGCCCTCGGGCATGTGCAGGAAAATTTCAATTCTCCAGCGCAAGTCGTTTTAGCGGTGTTAACGAAAAAGTACATAACTGTAACCAATTAAGTATTAAGGAAAGGCTACACAGTATATTACCAATAAAAAACCCACATTGATTGGTTTTGCTGAAAGAAAGATATTAAGTTAAAATTTGTTGAAATTGACATTTTTTCATAATGATTTCAGCACGATCGTTGTAACGTCATAATTTGATTTCCAATTTATTGTGTTTGTAACAGCTGTGATGTGCAATGCCTTTATTTCTTTACATTTATATAAAATAAAATGTACTCTGAACATTATAATTATCTCCAGTGGTGTGGTAGGCCTTTAAAAACTCAGGAACCCTTTGTGATCCCACCACTAAACCAACCTGATGATTAATTATTAAAAAGGTCCTTGCTCCTTATGATGAGTTGCTGACGATGTCACACAAACAATTAACCATGATGACTCAAGGGTAGAAACAAGTAATAAGACAGTAATTGGCAGAAAAAGGGACAATTGGAGATATACACCAAAGGCAGCATTAGCTATTAATAATGTGGTGCATGTGTAAGCATTCGGGGCACTGCCAGTCCTTAATTTATTCACTTATGGCTACACCCTGCCGATCTTAGATAACTTGCGTCTGGCCTCACACTGCTGGTCCTTAGCTACATCACTACTGACTGCACCCTGTCAGTCTCTAATTCGACGCACATCTGGCCACACCCTGCCAGTCTAAATTATGCCTCCGGCCAGTCAATGGCGGTCTAAAGTCTGGCCCTTCCTTAATAAATTTGCAGCATATCTGGCCACACCCTACTGATTAAACTATGCCTCCAGCCACTTACTGCCAGTCTAAACTATGCCTAAATATATTAACTTCCGGCCACACCCTGTCAGTCTTAAACTTATGATGCAGCCACGCCCTACCAAAGCTACTTAGTTTACATACCTACAGAAACAGGCCAGTGGTGCCAAATAAGCCTGTAATTTGAGGTCAAAGCCAAATGCCTGTGCCACTGACTGGTAGCGTAATTCCCTGCAAACATCATTAAACAAAAATGAATATACATGCATAGAAGACAAAAGGAAAAAAGCCAAAATATAATAAACAAATACAAAATAAAGCCGAAATATAAATAAACAGAAAGAAACAACGCGAAACAAATATGACCACAGGAGGGAAGGGTGGGAAATTTGGAGCACACGACTGTAGCAGGGTTTGAATTAACAGAGTTGCGATCGCGATTCGCGATCCATTTTTGAAAAGTAGTGATGCAAAATATCCAAAATTGCGATCCAAAAAAGACCAATCTTTGCTGCGCATTGTTTTTTATCACCTATCTTTTTTATCACCAGCATTACATACATTCGAGTTTATTATTAATATTTCTAATAACAGTTTTACAACTTTTGCACACTTTAAGCATTAATTTTATTATTTAACCTGCAGGATGGGTGTTTTCTGAGAAATTAAAAAAATAATAAACGTGCACTTGTTTAAAACTATAATTCATATTTGAAGTCAAACTTATGGAAAAATTTAATGAGCCAGGATAGATTCTTACTTATACTTCGCTTTTGGCATGCTGTAGAAAGAAAGAAGGGTTGGGATTTCCAGGTATCTCTACCAACAAATGCAATAAACGGAAAATGCGGAGGTTCATCTGGTACCGAATCCCAGTTGTCAAGATTTGAAGGATCAATTCATCTTCGCTTGGTAGCTTGAGTGGCAGGCTTAACAATATCAACTGTCTCTACAGACTCATTGTTGGTATTTTCAGGTGAACTGTGTGGCCTATCTACATACTTGATCAACAGGAGGATTTTTGTGTAAAATTGAAACTGTTGCAGCACGACATCCACCTCTTGTTCTGAGAAACGGTTGCAGCACGACATCCACTTCTTGTTCTGAGAAACTGTTGCAGCACGACATCCACCTCTTCACTCTTGTAGCGCTTCCTGAATGTAATTGAAAGTGGTCATTATTATCTTCATCTGTTTCACTACTGTCTGTATAGATTTCAAACTCAGTTTCTGATGAGATTCGGCTCTCATTGGTTGCTGAATCATCAGACTCGTCACCAGAATCATTTAGAATGAAGTTTGCAGCTTCTTCAGCAGAATAACGTTTACGTCTAAAAGAAAAACTTACTTAACTGCAAACGAAAAAAGTAGAAGAAAAGTATGTAATAAAAAAGTAGCATTAAAGTTGGATACCTGTTTACGTTATGACCACTTTCGTCCAATATTTTAGCAAAAGAAACATCTATAAGATATGTACATACATAGAGGAACGTGTAATCGTCCCCAGAGCTATTTTACCTTTTTGCTATCCTTCCTCCTATTGCCGTCCTTCATAGCAAAAAGGAAAAAAGCTCTGGGGACAAGGGTGTGTGATCTGATATCAAAACTTAAAATTAAACGTTTAATATTCGAATAGAAGCCATTGCAAAATCATGGTTTACGAGATATCTCGTTTTCAGCAATTGAAATGGATACATCCATTTCAGGTGCTGAGTAGATATTGTTCGCCTCGCTAATACAGATTTTTCCAACTAGGGTTCAATAGGAACAAGAATAAGTAATTCATAAAAGAATACTAATAGTAATATTGTCAAACTTCTGACATCACTTTTGAGTTGAATCACTGCATATTTCACACCTGGTTTGTTTACAGTCTCTTAATTTCTGCCATTTTGTAGTTCATGCAGGCAAACAAATTTCCGAATTGCCAGTGAAAATGAGATATCTCGTTCTTAGCAGTCAATGTGTTAATGCTAAATTAAAAAATAATATTGACATTTTTTTAAAGTTTTTGTCCTTTGTTTAGCTAGCTACACAGCGGTTTCAAAAGTCAATAATAGGAAATAAAGTAATGATGTCACACGCATTTTGCTCTTAATTTGTTCGAAAAATCTCAGATTTTCCTAGTTTGCTACCCTAGAACACGAATTCTATGTAAGATTTAAAGTTATAATTTTTTGTAAATGAAATTTGTAGCTTAGATTAATATTTATTTAATAAAAATTTAGTGAATTTAGTGAAGTTTATAGTTGTTTTCGATGCAAACTTTTCCCCACGGTAGCCAATTATTTTATCAAGATCTTTACATCAGCCAAAAATTTATATCATGTAAATAAATGTCTGCACGCTGCTGTCCTTTGGTGTTTGTGGTTCAAACTTTCCAGAATGATAGCTGAGACCGTGGACTATTGTTTACAACATGTGCCAAGTTGGGGATAGTATGAGAAGGCGCCGTAAACGGTGATTTTCAGAAAGAATTGGCCGTCAAATTCCAGCAGAAGGCTAAAAATTGATGGTGCAGGCATGTTAACAAACTTTAATCATCATACTTTCAGAAAAATATAACTTCCCCGCTGAGAATGTTGTTCTATCTATGTGTGGAGCCACAAAAATCGTATACTTTCCCTCAATGATAATTTAGTCAGTTGCACCGACATATAAATAATAATAATAATAATAATAATAATAATAATAATAATAATAATAATAATAAAAAAAATAAAAATAATAATAATAATAATAAATATTTCGAGTGGCTAGGCCCAGAAAAATTCACAAGACATAATAGTCAGGGAACTATTTCCACTGGGGGCCACTATAAAACAAAAATAAAATAAAACATAAACCTAATGACTTGTAGAAACAGAAATTTAATAATAAATATTTTTGATAATTAAAAATAACTGATCTCAAGAAACAGGATTAAAATTTTCCAAAATATTCTGAAATAGAAGATTTGAATTTTAACAAACTTCTTTC
>JANTOQ010117044.1:3022-15864 GCA_027564595.1 Bythotiara depressa | reverse complement strand
CTTTTTGTTGTAACATCTTAGTGAATAAAAAATACGATCAACATAAGTCATCAAAATTCACGAAAATAGCGATGGTATTTTCAGAAATGATGACGTCATCAAAAAAATGCTTACATTTGCAAAACGTATATCATGAAAAAATATTCATAAGTAAATGGTACACAACTCTACCAAGTTTGAAGGCAGGAGAACATTTACTTCTCGAGATATCCGCCGGTCAACCCCAATCAAATAAAACTAATAAAAAAATCCCAGTCTAGATAGGGTTAATTTGCAAGTAGTGACTAAACAATTTAAAATGGAAAACAGAGTCTAAATATAGCTAGTTACAACAATACTGATCATAATATATTGGAACAAAGCGCCCAAAATTTGAAAACCACACAAGTGCTGCGAAGGTGTTCATAGGTATAACTAGGGTAAGAATTAAACTTTTCCAGTTTATCAATTACATAAGACTTAGGTACTTTGGTAGAGAAGTGACCTAGGCTATGTATCACGGTTGGACAAGGGGAGTGGTCTCGCTATCCCCCTAATTGGTCCATTTGAATCCTTGTTGACGTCATAAAATGAGTTGATCAGTGAATTAAGGACAATTTCGGATGTTTTTTGATAAATTACAGTGACACGAGCAAATCCTACGTGATACGCGAAGGGGAAGGAACCACCAACACACGAATCAGCATAGAACGCCAAAATTTCCATAATTAATGTGCAGCGTTGTAGCTTACCTCTTGAAACAGCCATAATACTCATCTAACTCTCTTATACTTCCTTTTCTCATGACAGGGTTGCCAACAAAGAAATAAAATAAAATTCAGGACTTTCCAGGGCATTTTAAATATATTTCCAGGACTTTTACAGACGAAATTCCATGTCTTTTCGGGGGATATCTTTTATAAAAATTCAAGGACTGTTCAAGCAACACGCAAATTTTGAAGTTACCTATAGAGAAAATGTACTGCCATCAACATAGTCATAAGAAACAGAGCACATCATACTTACTTATTTGTGTATGTGATTTTATATTAAACTAAGTTATCCATACTGTTTCATAAAAGAACTAACTACTATTTTATATTTTATTATTAATTTAAAGAGAATAAATGTTACGTTAAAAATCATCATAGAAAATTAACAAATTCCAGGAATTTTCCAGGATTCTTTTCAAACTTCAACAAAATTCCAGGACAATCCAGCTCTATTTTCAATTCCAGGATTTTCCAGGACTAGTGGCATCGAACCTGCATGATAACGGTTACCTTTGTTCAACCGTAATTGAGTTACTATCAGTTGTAGTGCCAGGTGGCTTCTTGTTTGAACTTCAATTCACTTAATATATTCAAATGTAAACAGGTCAATTCATAAACAAGTTTTTTTTTTTTTCTTCAACCATTTAATGCATAGTGTCCCCTGGAATTTATTGTATCGTTACTAATTTCTTCGCTGTTTCATTTTTTCCAGGGAGTTAATTATTGGAAATATAAGGTGAAATAAATACGGAAATAGTCGAACAAAGGCCCCCAGGTTCCTCGTTTAATTATTTGTGTTTCTGTATGAATATTAATTTATTCAGGAGGTGCATGCATATATTGAAAGGTTAGGTAACAACTTCTTTCATGTTGTTTATTAATGAGAATGCAACAAAAATTTCCAAGGAGTGTAATATTATCAGAATGCTCTTCAAAAATATCATGAAGTATTTCTCAGGGACATTGAATGTATACAAATGCGCTGATCTAAGAATTTAAGTGGGTTAAGCCGAATTTCCACTTAAAGAAAGTCCACGCGGAATAAAATGCAAAGGTCGAAATCTATTCAACTTTCCGAAAATCTGAACGCGCGGGATTTTTCTCTAAAATCAAGTGTATTCGGCTTTAATGTTATCTGACTTCGTGAGTTACTGAAATGTGATTTTTCGTGCCTACAAAATTTAAACAATCATGATTATCTTGAAAGGGGAAAGAGACTAGGTATGAGGTTGTTCATCCCAGTATTTATTTCTCTTCTTCTTAGCTTGTGACAACAAACACAGCTTGTGTGCACTCCTAGCAAGAAGTGGATTTTGCAGTAATTGTTGGATGGTTAAGAACTGTGCCTTATCGTGTGCTGGACCAGACAAGCGATGGGAATGTCCATTTTGGGCAGGCAAAGGCCATTGTAGTGGGATGTATTAGAAGTACATGAGTGGCAACTGCAAGACGTCGTGCGGTTTGACGTCATGCTCAACGTAACTGATCATTTATTATTTTGTATCTTTTGAACAATTTATGAGGAGCCAGTATATAAGCAATTACAATCAGTAATCAAAACGGTGATGAACGCTGCGACAGAAAACGGCTCATGGGGAAAGGTGATTCAATAAGAAAGAGACATCAAATTAGTTATTTCCTAGTCATATTGAAAAACTCAAAACCACCTCAAATAAGATTAATTCATCTTATGGAATGGAAACAACAACAACAACAACAACAACAACAAAAACAACAACAACAGAAAACGTGATTCCTGTCACTGGTCACGTCTGCGTTGCGATTTCAGAAACTCGCTAATGACACTACACCGGCCGTGTTCATTAAAGCGAATACCTATTTATTGCTAAAGCCACCCAAACGATGCTTTTCTATACGATTTTCGAAATAGCGAATCTAACAATAGAAAAATAATCACGCCTTCCATAGAACTTTAAGGATTATAACCAATACTTTAACCTAAAACAATGTGGTGTGCATGCCTTCTAAACGAAAGTGTTTGCAGTGGTATTATTCAGTAATTAATTATTAACTTTTATATTCAATGGTTCATGTAATTATAGCTGAATAAAATATAAAAGTATGACTTGCAGCTTTGTGGCACTCTCATGAATTATCTAACATATATTCTGTATGAAAGTCAACTTCGGTGCACAGTATAATTGTTCTTCGTTTTCCGTAGAATTCTTTTGGTAGAGAGTTTTTATAAATTATTGACAGGTAGTCCGCTACGCCCTGTTATTGTATTTTTAACATTTTAGTGCATTATTATGACACATATGAATAGAAAAGTCCACATGTTTTAGCTTCAGCCTTTTAATATTCAAGTTTATGTTAACCTTTTTTCATGAAATTTTTTTTCTTTTAAATTTAACAATTTTTCCGCCTCAAGCATAAGCTGTTGTATAGTCCTGGGAGCAAATAACGTCTGTGGCAAGTTTCTAAAGTACTATAGTGTAAAGAAAAGAAGAAAAGTTAAATACCAGTCTATATCACGAACAAGCAAATCATATAATTTCTTCTCAACTTTCCCATTTAAATTTTGCATATTGTGCTGACGTCAGCAAATGAAAATTGTCTCTACGGAAACATAAAGTGGATCTAACAAAATGAAACCACCTAAGATTTCGTAGGCAATCGTTGTTTTAAACCTTTGTTAATTATAAATATCGTCGTTTTAGACCATTGAGAATTATAAAATCATTACAAATGTGTCGTTCTTATATAGATCGCCACAAGTGAAGTGCAAAGTTATAGTATAAATATAACTCAATATTTAAGGGGTGGTTCTCGCATGTGGAAAACAAAAAGAAAGATAAGACTAAGATATTATCTCCGTAGTCTCCCTTCGGGGAACCAATCCTGACACACTGGATTAATGGCCGCCATAACCACAGATGTCGGAACGAGCTATTTAAAACACCAGCAAAGAAATTCACGACAACATATACATATATGGAACGGTCAGTCCCTGGGACTTCGTTCATCCCGTATACATTTCCAATACTCCGATGACTAGCCACATCTAGAATGCGAAGAGAAACGCCGAACAGTAAAAATGAAAGCCAGCCAGTGCGTTTTCTCATTTTTTCAAATTTATTTAATTTATCTGTAATATGTTTGAAAATAACGAAAACATAGGAGAAACCCCAGAAAATCTCAGCAATCCACAACAAATTTATTTCATTCTTAAATCGAATCGAAATAGCGCCGAAAACACCTTTAGGCAATCTAATTTGTTCACTGTATATTACGGCACTTCTGTGATTGGCCGAAAAAAGTTCATTTGGATCTTATTTTTGATATTTTTTCATTTCAATTTTTTCAGAATCGAAAAAATTGTACACTTACGGAAACACCTTGAGAATCCAATTATAAAGCACTCAAGAGTTTCTATTTATTCTATATTTAGAAAATCAACTTTATAGCGCTCAAAGGTTTTACTCTATTTACTAACTAACTGCTATAATATAAATAAAGCATCTTCTTGCACGATCTTTGAAAATTTCAATATGCTGAGATTTCCCTTAGCTTTCTTTGGCAACGCCAGGAACTGTAGATGTATTTATACAAGCTCTATAATTCTAAAACTGAAATATGTTTAGAATACGCACTATGAACATGAACGGGTAGAAATGGGACGAAAACCCAAACAATTAAATTTAAAAGGGATGACGAAATACTCATCTTAGTCAATGAGGCGGGAGAGCAAATATCACTATTTGACACAATTAAAAGCAAACTGCAGTCCCTGGCGAGAGCTAATATAGTTATTTTAGGGGATTTTAATACGACGGGAATACAGACGCTTCATAGCAATACCAGAAATAATAATCTCGACCTATCATTACCAATTCTATATTCAGACAACTCTAAATGTAAAAGATGTCTAGAGGCACCGGCATCCAACCGATATTCAGTATACGTTTACTGGGACACAAGGTGGAAGATCCAGAATCGATAGACTTTACACGAGCCGCGGAATGCGGGGTAAGGTAAACAAAATATTCACGACCCCAAATACTCAATCAAATCATGATTCCGTGACCATTGACATAGAGACGGGGAGAAAATTAGCGGGAAAAGGCATGTGGATATTTAATAACACACTTCTAGATGATCACAAACTACCAGATATATTAATACAGCACTTTTCCACATAGAGAGTTAAAAATGCTGACTACTCCTCACTAGATGACTGGTGGGAAAAGGGAAAAGTCTAAATCAAGAATACATCAGTGAAAACATGAATATCGGATTTTGATCTCATTTATAAAACGCCTTATATATATCAAAGGTAAGGCAAACACAGGCAACGAAGATGCAGCGGTACTTGAAGAATAATTTACTGCACAAATAAAAGAAAAATGCGCACTCAAATCAACGTCAACGGGAAGAGGTGGAAGAGCGCTGAACAAATTATTTCCTCCGTCCCGAAAAGAAACGGATTGAAGATACTAAAATCCGTAAACTTAACAAATCAGACGGAACATTTGTTAACACCGCGGCAAAAATAGCAAACACTGTTACCGATTTCTACCGTGAACTCTATCAGTAAACATACCGACAATCTAACGAAAATTCAAATGAGTCGTTACAAAGAAATGGTTGCGTAAACAGAGTTGACATCCGCCATCAAGAAACTCAACACAAACAAATGTCCAGGTTCAGACGCTCTCACGGCTGAGTTATTTGAATTCTTTTGAAATGAACTGGGGACTAACTTGACGGAAGTTTTCGACGCATGCCACAAGTCACGTTTGTTTCCTGACTCCCAGGGAGGAGCAATCACAAAGTGCCTACCCAAGAAAGGAGATCTAACGGATCTCGCTAATTGGCGACCCGTCACCCTCCTACACACAGACAACAAAATAATGACTAGAGAATTAGCTAAAAGGCTAAACTTATTATTACATCACGTGATCAATCAAGATCCATAATACCACATTAAACTGAGATCAATATTTTATAACATGGCTCTCCTACGCGACACTATTGATTACGCAAACGATGACGATCTCTATTCGGATGTCCTATCAATAGATCAACAAAAGGCTTTCAATAGAGTCAACAGGGACTTTAAGTTTAAAACACTCAAACACCAAGGTTTCGGCCTTGTTTTCATCACTCGGGCCAAACTAGCCTACACAGACATACGCCGGAAGTTAAAAGTAAACGGGAACATTTAAGATAGCTTCCTGCTTGAAAGATGGGTTAGACATCGCTGCCAACTATCGGTTATGTTATACATACTGATAGCTGAAATCCTTTCCTACACCATACGAGATAACTCAGATATACAAGGCACATTAGTAGACACTACTGAATGCACTATTTCTCAATATGCAGATGACACAACACTCCTAATAATCGGAGATAACTCACTGACAGGAACAAAGTAAACTTTTGATCTGTATGAACAGCCATCCCCTGTCAAAGTACACATCCAAGATAATATGAAGGCCTATGCCTAAGGCACAGCAGAAGGAGGAAAGATAAATCGTTTGCATAAAAGAGGAGCAGCGATAACATCAAAGCCCTGGGTCTGTACTTTGGCAAAGCAGATTTCGCGCAATGATTTGTCAGAAATGAGTAGAAGCATTTGAAAAACACTTAATATGTGGAGAGATCGTGACTTGTTCATGAAAGGCAAAAACAACTGTCATCCAATAATTGACTACCGCTAAACTCGTTTACGCGAGATTCATATAGCAGTGTAATGGACAAAACTGTACCGAAAACTTACTACAACGATTTCGCCTTAATCTATGGGATTTTTGCCGGGAAAATAAAAAACCAGAAAAATAATGGATATCCTTACGATACCTGTTGCAAAAGGAAGTCTGCCAATCCGAGCTATCAGTAGGCTATTCACATCTATAAGATTCACTTGGATTAAATCACTCTTTTCGTCACTTGATAACGGAAAATGGAAGATCCTAGCAAGGTATCACCAGAACAAATACAGGGGATACAATGCGCGGTGAAGACATTTTCAAAATGTATTTAACGAAAGCAAGCCTATCACATCACGGCCTCCCAGTCTTCTATGAAACATTAATAACAGATTGGATAGAACTCAATAACAATAAGTGAACAGTACCAACAGACGTGACCACAATCATGACTGAACCTGTTTTTGATAATAGTTCAGTCAAGGATGTGAGCGAGAAAGTCGTCTGGTAAACACTGCTTTCCTTACCCAACTGATTCTCTTGAACAAATGTCAACAGTTTAACTAGAGTTAGAGATTTGTGCTATCAAGTAAAAACTGATTTTCACAATACCTCACAAATAGCTGAACTTACAGTTTGTAACATCACCCGAGAATAACATCAAAAAAAGATTTCATCATGTCATTCCCTCCGGAATGGCCTGAGCCAATCAGAAATAATGACATTGATATGAACCACCCTAACAGACTCGAACGTTTTGTGACAGTCGATGGATAGCCCAAGCCTACAGATATTACGAGGCAAAGGGTAGAAAATTTATACGCCATGCTTACAGAGATACATTCGGAATCCGTAAATGACACAAACATACTTTACTACAAAAGTTGAGAAAGGAAAGCAAGTCCTGTAAACTGGCCTAGGATTTTCCAAGTAATGTATAAGAACCATACATATATAAAACTACTGATGTACAATTCAGACTCTCATTCACATTGTCGATTTGTATGAGCTCAGCGCTCTACAGTATTTTACTGTATTTTAAATTGACTTTAAAGAAATAAATGAATGAGTGAATGAATGAACTCACTGATGAAACTAGAAACATATGCGAGTCATTAAATTTATATGCAACAGATTCAGCAGATATCACAAAAGTATTAGATGCGCAAAAAATTCGCTAAGGTATTTTTAACGAAATACTAGAAAGGAATACATTCAACAACAGAGTACAAGCATATGGTGAAAAGTTTGATGACTTTATCACAGATATTAAAATATTATCCAAAACAACTGTAACTGCTGTAACACTTGTTATGACAGTTTAATCAGAGATAGAATAGTAGAAGGTATGAATAATGATGGTGTCCAAAAGACAGTTACTCTCTGAAAATGAGCCCACACTCAAGAAAGCAGAGTATATATGTAGGGATCATGAAAAGTCAGTTAGGGTGTTGATGCTATGAAAGACAAGCAAGAACTACAATCAAGGTCAAAATATCTGACAAAGATGGGGTTTTAGACCACATGTATATTTTGTCAATTATCCTCAAGTGTGCAAAAAATGAAGAACGGCGCTAGTTATTAATTGGAAAGTTGGTAGGAATGAAAATACGCATGTTTTCTTACGAAAACACGTACGGAAATTGTACAGGTTTTAAGGTTTTCATTGTTTTATGACGCCATAAAGGACCAAAATGGACCAATCAGTAAGCTAGGAAGTCTCCGTCCTTGCTCACCTGTACTGTACAACTACAGATACTTCGTTACCAAAGTATCTAAGATCCTAAGTCTTAAATCATAGGTAAACTGAAATAGTTTAACTTCTTAGTTCTTTATGTGTATTCACTTAAACATCACCTGTGGCGAACTAATTTTGGTTAATTTGGCACGTTGTACCAAATATTTATGACCAGGATTGTAGTTCAACCAGTATTTGAGAACAGTAAATGTGCAGAAAGGTTCATTAGTACTACTAAACTTAAAAACTTTAGAAACCCATAACAACAGAATCGACGGCAGTCAAACAACAATCATGTAAATACTCTAACCGTACATATCAGTTCGGACGGGATCATTTCCCTGCCTGAGGCAAGAATTGTAACACATGCGACTTAGTAAATCATTTTAGCAACAGTACCATCTGTCGAGGAAAGGCATTAAAATATATTGATGAGAACTTAAATAATGATATCGGCACAATGTTTCTAGGATCAATCGACACAAATAAGGTTGATACTCAAACTTTGCTGCTCAAACTCAAAATTGGTGCTATCCAATTGTTCTCGTCCGCCAGCCAAATGGGTAAATACGAATATGTTTAAACCTGACAAAATTAAATATCTGCATTGAAAGAGAATTCAACTAACTAGAAAGCGTAGAGGAAATCGTGGTTAAAGTCGGTGGAAAATGTAAAGTAACGTCGAATCTTGATGCCAATTAGGGATATTGGCAAATGCCCTTAGATGACGAAAGTCAGTTAACCTTAATCTGGCTGGGGTCTTGGTGACCCAGTTTGATGAAATAGATTAGTATTTAACTTTTCTTTTTGTATTTACTCTGCAGTACTTTAGAAACAAATCTTAGTAATTATAAAATTGTTAAAATTATTTTACTTTGTTCATGACAAATGATTGACCTAAACTTGAATATTGAAAGGCGGAAGCTAAAACTATTTGACTTTTCTTTTCATATAAGTCATAATAAAGCGATAAAATGTTCAAAATAGAATGGGTGCCAAATATGTCAAAATAACCAGAAAAATACACTTTTTGGTTTGTGGGCGTATCCGGCGTGGGTGGACGTAAGATGGATGTTGATTTGACGTAAGACGGCACACATGCTCATCTAATACCACTTTGGTAATAAATTATTATCACTATTTGTTTTACAGGTAAAGTGTTTGTCAAAAACAAATTTTTTGGATTTTCTACAATACTATTTCCAATAAAAGGGCATGGCAGACTACATGTCAATATTTTTTGAATTTTTTTTCCATGATCCTACTCCAAATAGTAGCGACTAGAAGATTCATGGCAAAGGCAACTCGCTACAAAAAGTTATTTTAGAAAACCCGAGGGTTTTCACACACACAGCCAGAATTTGTTTAAAAGCAACATTTATAACCCCACTAGAGGCCCCTTTGAAATGAGTTCAATGCAGGAAATATTCAATAAGAGGATGGATTATATAATTGATGACATACTAGGAGTTGTCAAAAGCACGGACATTTTTCTCATATTTGGAGAAAATACTGCAGAACATAATGCCATTCTTCGCAAAGTCTTATATCGATTTAAAGAACATAATCTAACATTAAACACAGAAAAATGAGAATTCAGGAAGTCGGTTGTACAATTCTTAGGTCACGAAATAGCGTCAGAGGGTATTAAACCATTAGAGGATAAAGTTAAAGCAATTACCGCCAAACAACATTACCGAGCTTAGACGCTTTCTTGGAATGGCACAGCAACTGTACAAGTTTAGTACAGAATTAGCTTTAGCAGCAGAACCACATCGCGACCTCTTAACCGTAAAATTGTAGAAAACAAGAAATGTGAACCAAATTTAGTTTAACACATTTCCTGCCAGTTTGGGGTCATACACATGCCTAGGAAAAAATTTATGGCATTTTGTGGGGGACAGGTGACGGGTGTTTTTATTTATCCCCATATTACATTTCTATAAATGTAAATGGCCATAACTTTTGTTAGACGCACTCAAATAACTTGAACTTTGGATATAAGTAAGATATAAAGTAGTAAAACATTTGTCACAGATTGGTAAAAATGCGTCATGATGACGTCACGTGACGTCACGTGACGTATTTTCCCATTTTTCACTAAATAATTGCTGAAAAAGTGCTGACTTCAGCATAATTGGGCATTGATGGGGAAGTGAAATGTTCTTTTTCAAAAGCGACAACATTTTAGCTTTCCATAGAGCGGTCAATCATGATTCTATGATAATGTGTTCCGAAATTTATGCTTGTTCGAATATTGCTAATTGGAGAAAAAATAAAACATCTCCTATATACTCCATATACAAGCTGAAAAATACGTCAATGGTCATAACCTCTTCAAAGATAATGCAATTCCCTTCATATTTGCACCAGATGTCAAGTATACGAAAGTAAACGTTTTCTCACGTTTTTGTCAAAATCCGACACGATGACGTCATTTATCATTTTTGAACAAAAACACACAAAAAGGTCATAAAAAGCTGCTGACAAAACGTGTCCAGTATAGGTAAACCAAATTTAGTTTTTCTGAAAGGGCATTTGCAAGACCTGTCGTTTGGTGGGTCAACCACTTTTTTCCCATGATTGGTTCACTTTTAATTGTAATTTGCGCTGAGCTGCTAATTTTCACCGATTTTTGCTGACGTCACTGGAAAAAATGCTGACTTGCGCAAAAAGTTTGTATCTAATGTGTGTGAGTGCACCATTTCTGAAAAGTAGAAGGTTGTGGCTACTACCATGCAAAATTGTACGTTCGTAGCACCTTTAGTTCAAATTTTAAGGGGGTAATTTTACCCCCCCACCGTTTAACGTCCATCAAATACCCCAACCAAAATAGGGTTAAGCAAAACAATTAGTGGCTCTGGACCAGTGTACATGATAAAGCATTTGCAAAAACAAAAAGGTTATTAACACAACCACCAACCTTCATTTTGACCTTCAACAAGAAACCAAAGTTAGAGTTGACCTCAATGTAATTATCCTTCGATTGTGTCATGAACATGGCGAAACCTCGAAAACAGTAGCTTGTTGTTCTCGATCCTCAGCATGGATGAAAAGAATTATTACCCAATAGAAATAGCAATGTTCGATGTCACTTGGCCGTGTGAAAAAATGAGTATGTGCCTACAAAGGCTACCACATTTTACAGTGGAAACTGGTCACAAACCATTAATAGCGAACAAGGAATTATCAAGCATGTCGCCCCGTATTCAAGGATTAAGAATCAGATTACTAAAATACAGTCAAACCATAAAATGGGTAAAAGGTGAAGATTTGGTGGATGTCATGCGTTTCCAGGAAGCCCTACTGAACTACCAAATGATTATGATGAATTAGCAGAACAGGATGTTGAAATAAATACATGTAAGAGTGGCTGTGAAGCAAATACCTGTTAGTGCCAGTAGGCTTAACGAAATAAAATATTACACAGAAACAAATGAAACACTCCATGAGCTAATAGCTGTTATGCGTAACAGATGGCCAAATAAAAAGTTATACTGTCCTGATAATACGAAACCGTACTGGGACATTCGTGATAAACCTACAGAAACAGATGGTTTAATATTATATGGATACGGCATAGTAATACTGAGCTGTATAAGGCAAGAAATTGTCAAACGTATTTCATGAAGGTCACCAAGGTATAGATAAGTGCAAAAGGCGAGCCAGACAGAGCTTTTTTTGGCCAAACATTAACACACATATTAAAAATGTTGTCAAACGTTGTTCTATATGTCGCAAACTACTGCGATCCAAGCCAGCGGAAGAATTAAAACCACTTCCAATTCTAAGTAAGAGTTTGGCAAAAAAATTGGTACCGATCTATTTGTATTAGGAAATAAAGGATACCTTATCGTAACTGACTATTACTCATCATGGCCCGAAGTGTACTAGTAACAAAAGCCGGATTCTAAATGTGTTATGCAAGCCACAAAAGATGCATTTTCCCGTCAAGGGATTCCTGAAGAAGTGGTATTTGCAGATAATGGCTCACAATATACTGCTAGAATCTACAAGTATTTTTCTGAAGAGTGGCAATTTAAGCACACCAGATCGAGACCATGATACCCACAATTAAATAGTTTTGCTAAAGAAATGCAATTCATCACAAGAAGACTTACTCAAAGGGTTACTAATACTCCGAAACACACCAATATCATGTGGAAAATCCCCGGCGGAATTAATAATGGGTCGCAGGTTGAGGGACAATTTAACAGTCGTAGAACAGTCTAGTAACAAACAATTACACCAGCTATACTTATTGAGAGAGCGCACAAAGCAAAAACAGTATTTTGACAGTAAAGTGCAGAAATATGTCACGCATCATTTCACAATTGGTCAATAAGTAGCCATTCAACACCACTATACCAAAGAATGGTCACTCAGTAGTAAATTGCTCGAAGAAGTAAAACCAAGATCTTTTAAACTCAGATTAACCAAAGACACAATCCTAAGGAGAAACCGACGTTTCCATGGGCGAATCCATTCGATCACCAGTACCAGCTATCAAAGCCACACTACTAACAATCTGGAACTTTACGGTGAGGATGCAGATTACTTAGAAATAGACAGTGATGCAACCATCCCATAGGATAACACCGACAGTGATGCAACCATCCCATAGGATAACACCGACAGTGATGCAACCATCCCATAGGATAACACCGACAGTGATGC
>JANTOQ010116933.1:0-15865 GCA_027564595.1 Bythotiara depressa | reverse complement strand
TCATATAATATTTGGTCATTCTCTATCTCTGTACCCAATTGTATTTCTTAAGGTTATGTATTTTCCAAGATATTGCCTAATATAATTTTACCATATATGGTAAACTTACTTATTACATCACAAGTTTTGTGAAGTGGCTTGAACATCTGCTACCTTAAAAGTGCTTAAAATTGCAATATCTCGAGTACTGCTTGGTATATTTTGATAAAATAAAAAGGATTTTTCATCGTCTTTGAAGGGCTTTCATATAAGCCCAACTTACGTTTTAAGCAGGAATCCCTTTAGGACCTCTAAATACCAGAATTGCTGCTTAAATAATGAGATTGTCCTTAGAACATAGTTGCAGCATCAAATATATAGTGTGATATATGTTATACATATGCATGTAAAAACAACAAATATCGCAGCAGTATACTACAAAACGAAAACAAAAGAATGGCTATCAAATCAACAAAACTGTTCATCAAAAACAACACTTGTTCATTTGCATTTTTCCTTATCCTCTTCCACTAGTATAAAAACTGTAACAACACAACTACATTCCTTGGTAACAATGAAAGTTACACAAGCAAGAGAGTATTTAAACTACTGAAAAGTTAATTTCATTTAAAAAGAATTCATAGAACAGTAGTTGTATATTCAAGTTTTAACTAACTTTTTAAGACAAAAAATTAAAGGACACTTTAGGTAAATTCAAGAACATTTTAGCAAAATACCAGGAAAAATGCTAATTTTCAAGCACAGTCCAAGGACCAACAAAATTAAATACAATTCAAGGAATTCAAGGACAAGTGGCCACCCTGTTAGAACATGCATAGGTTGACATGGTACTGCTTTTTGTGGCCTTATGCTCCCTGAATAAACAGGTACTACTAAAAACCCTTTTTGCAATGAGTAAAAATAAACTGTGAACACCACTCACTGAATAAAGCTGTACATAAAAAATATTTTATACAAATGTTACGAAATATATACATACTCCTTATATACCTCACAAAGACTTGAAGACCATTTTTAAGATTTGAAAATAGATGGTATATATAGCTCCTTGTTGGACATCATGGTACCACATTAACACGACAATGCACAAATGTCACAACATTGATTATTAGTTTTCAATTCCTTTGTCAACCCACCAAACTGTTTCATTAACACTATACTACATATTTGACTGTTTTGACAGTATATATATATATACTCCTTTGAAATGCTTTTATTTTGTCTCATTGTTTCCGTTGTATCATGGGAATCTTATATGGTAACAAGGAATTGATTTCTGATATTCCTCCATTCCACTTTCTGAAGACATGTGTGCTCAAACGTTTGACATCCCTGTAACAAGAAGAAAATATAAATATTTTAACAAAATGTTGTAGACATACCCATACAGTAAACAAACTCAAGGGGCATGTCTCCGAAGAAAAACAATTATTGCCTTCACAAAATCTATGTATATGTTGCCTACAACAACATTCTCATTTTAAACATCTAATAACTTTCATTTGTTTTAAATACTAACATTTTATTGTTTTTAACCCAATTTTTATTGTAAATATATATACGTATATTGATAGCAGCAAAACATTTTTTGCTGAAATGGCTATCCTGTAAAAATATTCAAGAGTAAATAAATAAGCATTCATTAAAAAAATTGTGCATGTTAATTTTGTATTAAATTGCCTACTGTATTAAGTCGTATGTATGTTATACTGAACGGTAACTCACAAATAGGTTTGGTCACACAAAAACGTCCATCTGACGATTTATTTTTACCCCCTCCCAATACCCCAAACATCAGGTCTGTTTTTTAATGATTTCATTTCTATAGATTGTTAGCATAACATGGTAGTCACGTTAGAATTGAGGCTGAAATTTATTGTAGTTGGTTAATCCCGTTACTATGGTTTTATGTATCGTGTTTAAAAAGAAATCTTTGGTAAAAACTACCTATAAAACACAATATATATATATATTTATTTATGTAGATCCACCCCAGAAAAATTGCAACTTTTAAATGTAAATGTAGTATATATGTTTAGGGGACAGTCTCAGGAGCTAGAACACTAAATGACTTTGGAATAGTAGATTGAACACTATCACAACATAAGACTGAACTTAGGCCATGGCTTATCTCTCATGCAGAAAATTAAAAAACACATGTTGTGCGAATAGACACATTAATAGTAGTAATAATAATAATAATAATAATAAAAATAATAATAATTGAGTGGCCCTAGGCCAAGAAAAATTCACAAAACATATAGCAGCGGGAATTATGTATTATTTTATTTCCACTACTGGAGCCCACTAAAATGAGGAGTTCTGTAGCAGTCATAATAGAGTAGCATCCCACAATAATACACAGTTTCACCATCTCAGAAACAATGGAATTCCATCGTCAAGTGCTTTAAAAAGTGGCAGATAAAGTTGAACTAATTAAGAGAGCTCTGACCAGGGCAAAACATAAAAAGAAAATTATGCTGGAAACTAAATTATTAGCCTAGCTATATTTAGTTATTTATCAAAGTATGTTGAAAAATATGTTAGCTACAATATATAAAATATCCTAAGCAAATAGCCTTCTACAACTCCAGATAAAAAATATATTCACTTTTCTTCCAGTAAAACTCATAGTTTAGCTCAAGTTTACCTAGCTACCATTCCTCATTGTTTGCTTTTCTTAATCTTACTGCACATGTTTCAAGATAGGACAAAAGCTATGCATTGTTTTCTCTGAGACTGGATTTTGTTAGTCACTTTATTGAGGATGATACAGTGCAAATGTTATACCAGAACAGTACCTACAATAAAGTGTAATGCATCCATCAGGGCAATATAATATACAAACTGATATAGGTCATCTCTAGCTAAGTGTTTTCAAGAGGAGAGTAGGTGTGCCATTTTGTTCATGGGCTGTTGTGGTGGAGTTGCTGTACCAATATAAAAATATTTCTTCTTTAACTTTAGGTTGCTAGTTAATAATAATAAAAAACAATATTATCAAGTTTTATAGTGGCTAGTAGAAATAATTTTCTGACTGGAAATAATTCCCTGACTAGCTACATGTGTTGTGAATTTTTCTGGGCCTAGCCACTTTAAATATCTATTAATTTAATAATCAGTTGTAGTTAGCTAGTAGTGTTAAGAAAAGCAAGTACATAGCCAGCTAAACATGAAATAAACACTATCTCTCATGTCTTTTTCTTCATAACGAAGGCATACAGTTTGTATTCCTTTCTCATTCATGGACTTGCACTGCTCCTTTATAAGCCCAACATCGGGAGAAACTAGATTACCAGTATCATTTTATGGCACTTCTTCCAGTGCCATATCTTTCCAACTTCCTTTCACGAAACATCATCAAACATTGAAAAGCTCGGTATACCAACGACTTTCCACTGCCCGTTGACTAATAAAACAGTCAGCATACTTTTAATAACATCTTTCTGATATTTTCTTAAAGTTTTCACAAGAAATATTATTCCACACAAAAATTCACGTCAACTCAAAATGCTCTCTTCATCAAAATCTCCATACGCTTTATAGTCACATTTTTTCTCGATTTGCACTGTAATTAAATTTAAGTATATTACCCCTGTGGGATCATTGTAAAATAAAAAAGAAGGCTATAACATCAAAGACCGGCCGACCCGTCAGAATTCCGACGGGTCAAGTGGTTTCACCACACAGGAATCTTTTAAGCAAATGTCAAGTTGTACTAGTCCCTCTTTCTATGGGGGTCACAGTGCAAATGTATCGGCTGCCGTGAGCTGGTTAAGCGAGCTAAGAAGAAGAGGGACTAAAACTAGTCTAGATGCGCAGGTGTAAGGATCAAAGAACATTGGAACTACAAAAATTAAAACAATAAATTTACATTTTTATTATATACACTTATTGTGAGACATCTGTGTATGTGTTCAAGTTACGTAAACTCCCCTTGTTTGTATTTTTTATTAATTATTTCAATATTTTTTTATCATTCTTTTTACAACATATTAAGAAGACATAAATTTAAAGCCACAAACCTGCACAAAATATTTGAGACTTTTGCATTTTTAGACCTCTTTCATATTCCCTCCCTATTTGGTAGAACATCCATAAAACCAGAATGGGGATAGGTTTAGATGGAAAACTTAATAGAGTCACACTTTCCAGTGTATTTTCATCAGAAACAATATTAAGTGTTCTTAGTTCATTGATCTTTCCATTTCAATACCTCTCAAAATCCTATTTTGTCTCATTTAGGGACAAGTGAGGCACACCTTCCCTTTGTTTGCAACCATGTTGTAGGATCAGTTCCAAAGTACCAAAGATACCTACCTAAGTAACTTAAGTCTTAAGTCAACAGTCAATCTGCAAATGTAAACTGAAAAAGCTTAACTCAGATAAAGTGTTGATTACAAATCATGGAAGTCTTATGTTCAGATCATATTGGACACAAGTAAGGTCAGTACATAGGTTTCTGATAGGAGATGGAAACTCATTCATGGCTACAGGTTTTCAGGTAGTATTGTAAAAGCCTGTAAGACTGTCTAGGCATTGCATTATTCTACATCAGCTGGATAATGAAACTATAGTATGTGTCCTATAGTAAAATTTTATTTATTATTTATTTATTTAGTCTTGTCAAAATGCTGTTTGCTTGTGCTAAATATCGTAGTGGACCACCTTCTCCCAAAGACATAGAACATTTTGTGTATAGGAACTTCAGTGGTTTACAAGGATTTGATGCTTGGAGTATATTTAAAGAAAACATAAAGTCACTTCAAGTAAGTTACAACTCTATGAAAGATTTCATCATCTTCCTGATGGGCTGAGCAAAGAATTGTTAACACTAAATTTAGCAGGAAGGCGAGAGGACCATCTAACTTTATCTTTCTTTATGAAGACTCCCTATTCAATTGAAGAAACCAGACAATGACCAAGAATTGTAATTTCCTTCTGCTGGATGCCTTTTTAGCAGTAATACACAAACAATTTCAATGCTTTCATTCTAGAACACACCTTATATCTGTTACAATTACGATTATGATTATGTTATATTCCATGAAAGAATAATTCATACAGAATCACAATGTTCCTTATTGTCACACCATTGCTGCTGCTTATTGATTGTATAAATGATATTCCCACACAATTAGCTTCTGTAGAAATGTGTGTAAACTAATTCATATGTAGTCACATGCTGTTGATCACTGATGTTTTTCTATATGACATTATGTTGCATTTATTCAGCATATATATGCACAAGGATAAAATATTGTTACATCGTTTCCCACAAGATCTATTTGTGTCATCATTTGGAAGATAGTCACATGTATATATCTTTCACACTAACATACACACAGACATAAAAAAGATTTGTTTAAATGATGAATAGCCAACTTATGTACCTTTGTTCACTTTTAACTGGACATAAAATTGTGGTCATTGTTTTATAGAACCCTAATGAAACTGATGCAGAGCAAGAAGAAAAAGAATGGTCTACTGTTGACCTGATTCAAGCGAGTTTTGAAAATAATAGTAGTGATGCACGTTACCTCCTAGTCATGACTGAAGAGTATGCTGCGTTGCAGATTATGATGCACAAGTTCTTAAAAAATCGAGAAGGTGTCACAGTTATATTTGGAAGCAGTTTTCCTAAAGATCAAGAATTTACACAGGTATTTTAACTGTATTTTGATAATAATTATTTGATGCATAATTATTGAAGGAGGAATCAGATAGGCCTAAATTGTTGTTGGGTTTTGTAAGGCAAATGTTAATCAGGTAATCTTAAGTTTATTTCTTTACGATTCTCAACTCATTTTTTCATTTTGAGAACATACAAACAAAGTATTCTATTCGGTTCCTATAGTTTTCCTTCTTGAAGCCGCTTGAATCTCCTAGAATTTTAGTGGAGTTTTTTGTAGAACCTTGTGGAAATCTCCTGGAATTTTGAAATATATTCCTTATCACATTATTTTAAAATACCATAATACCAGAATTTTTGGTAGGATTGTTACTCGCAACAGTTTAGACAGAATTTTCTTGTTGGAAATGTATAATTTCTCTCACATTTCCTTAAATTTGCTTTCACAATTTTTATGGGAACCATGCAAAGGTGAACCCTCATTTTATGTGTGTGAATTGAATATGAGACACCACATTACTCTATTATTACTCTATATTATTGTCATTAACTGCAAACCAGATTTGATTATATATTACTAAATTGTCTCAGGCAGTCCTAACTAATTAACAATCCTATATTTTGCTTATTTTGCAAACACAGATTTGTCGAGATATAAATCGCATAAAAATATGCATGGAAACTGGAAAGACAGTGGTGTTGTTGAATATGGAAAGTCTATATGAAAGTCTCTATGATGCTCTCAACCAGGTTATTATGTTTGATACTTATTTTACTTCTTTTATGCAATCTTTTATATCATGCATCGAGATCATATGCAAATAAGATTATGTTTATCCTATTCATCACTGAATGATATAATTCTGAAAATATGTTTATTTCAGTTTTGGTTGATACTTTGTAATGTATGTACTTCATAACTTTTGTTTAGTACTATGTTTATCTTGGTGGTAAACAGTTTGTTGACCTGGGACTTGGAACACATCGAGTTAAGTGCAAAGTGCATGAATCCTTCAAGTGAGTACATGAACAAATTTTGGCATTTTGTAGCATCTATATTCTACATTATATTACTTCAACAACCTCTTCACATCTGAGAGACAATATTTTTATTTTTTCATTTTCCAGACTCATTGTAATTGCAGACAGAGACACTGTTTATAAATCCTTCCCAATACCATTGATCAATCGATTAGAGAAGCATTGCTTGGTAACTTTGACATGTATGGGTGAAATGGAAAGAAATTTAACAAATGAGTTACACAGCTGGGCAGAAGACTTTTCATGTATTAAAACAGAAAGGTAACATAGTTTTTTAGTTACACTGGTGGTTTAAATATATATACTTTATTTTATTACATAATTTTCACAAAGGGTTCATGGCAATGCAATGTTATATTCCATTTTGGAGTAACTTTCATATTTGAATGAAACATGTGACTTCTAGAGTAAATGTTTAGTTCCATTTTCAGTGAACTCCATATCCAAAATAATTATTTCAGCTGTATCATTGAGTGACACTTCCATTCTATTGAAATAGAGGCACTGAGAACAGAAGAAACATTCTTTTTACGTGTTTAAAATGATAGTGATAATTTCTGTTTGACTGGTGCTAAATATGGAACATATTGTTTGGCTACATGCTTACGTAAGTATAACTAACAAAGTATATTTTGCTTTGCTTTGTTTATTGGACTTCAATATTTTTAATCTTATTATATTTACCTTTAGACGGAGGTTTAATCCAACTGATGTATTTATCAGTTACAATGATAATACATGTGCATGTATAGTTATGGAACTTTTATCACTCATGTACAATTCTGACCAGGTTAGTACCATCTGAGAAAGTTTCAAATGCATTGGTTTGACATTTTGAAGTGATTAAATCCTCATAGTACTAGGTGATACCAAACAGATTGTAGCAACATAATGACCGATAGATATTTAATAGAAGTCAGGTAGTTAAATATTTATGTTATTTGACTTATTCTGCTTCTACATGTTTTTGTTTCTCTTTCCATCTACTCATACCCATATAGAAGTACTCTCTAGTGAGTAGTCTGTGGTGTAACAAATCTCATTCCAGTGGAATTCTGTTAAAATCTAGAAAATGACAAGGAGTGTTGAAAACTGTTGACCCTTCTCAAGTACATTCAATGTAAGCTATGACTTGATTCTTTGCACAAAACTTTAATACTTTGCAGGATCATTTGATCTCAAGTTGTTTTCAGAATGCTGTTTTCCTTTAGAGTGGATTTAATTAATAAATTATAATTTATTCATGAGTATACATGAGCAGAATGTAGCCCTATTAATACATTTTGTATAAATGACAAAGTTTTGGCTTGATTATTACAAATCAGTATATGTATGTACATAACGAATGTACATGGTACATATATAATTACATTCTTGTTAAACAAGCAGAAATTGACCCAGTGAGCTTTATATACAACAACTTGAATCATTGCAAACTCATTATCTTGCATTACTATTCTCTTGAATTTGATACACTAATAGCTAAAGGAATATTGTGAAATAGTTGTAGACCTTCCACATTATTTAGCTTGAAGAAGGTACTGACCCAGATTCTAGCACAATAGTAATGAGTCGTAAATGTGTACTAATCTCAACTTGCAAACCTGATTTAATCTTACTAATGTTCATTATATGTGAATTTTATTCATATGTTCATTAGATAAAGGAAGAAGGGTGTAAAATGTTGCTACAACTTGCAACTCCTGATGCTGTGGCCAGGTCAAGACAAGGCAGGCTCCATGATGACTTTAACAAGAATTGGGCCATTTATTTTGATCAACAGGAACACATGTCATTAGCAGCCTTTCTCAACTTACACCTATTTGAGATGGAAAGTAAAAGTAACTTTTTACAAGTGAGTTGTATGTTTAACATTTTGCTGTTTACCTCGATATCTTATCACAATCTTTATTTCCCATTCATTCAGTGGAAAACCACTCTAAAGACCTGTTTCCACTCAGCATAAATTTTTTCTATCTAGAGAAAATACAAACCTTGTTACACTAGGAAATTATAGGCAGAACATTAGACCAGTTTTAATTGAATCGCAAATATGTTAATAATCAAGTCTTACTATAAGGCCATTGAGTAGCTTATACAGATGTGTTGTATGTTTAACATATTTCTTTTCATCTCACAATTATTGTTCTGTGGCTTTAGCCGACAGAACTATAGTTTGGGCTCCATACGTGTGTTGTCGCCATTTTTCCCGAGTCCAGGTATACACGCGAATCTATCTTTAAATATTCAGCCTAGTGAAATCGTGTTCTTAAAAATTTACCGTGGCAGGTTCTTGTTTTTTTGCCTGTTTCAACATCGGTTGTGGGATTTGAACCTGTATACCTAGGATGTGTTATTTTTTTTAAGATTATTACTTCAATGACACTTTACCTCCACCAATGCGATTGCAGTTCGAACCCAGTCATGCGCCAAACTTTTCTTCTTTTTTTCTTTTTCTGTAATAAAAAACATACAACAATAGCACACATTTAAAGCAAAATATAAAAAAAAATATTAAGAAGTTGGTTGTTCCATTGTGAATGACAAATGCCCAATTCGCCACAGAATTTCCAACCGAGACGGTTGGTTTATTAGAACTAATTTACAACCATGCATTTTGGTTAGATCTGTTAGTACTATTTAACAGGTTTTCCATGAAAGGCAGAAAATAAATATTTAATTATGTTTATTATGTTGTTATGTCTGAGTTTTACCATAAATTACATCTCTGTAATATTAATAGGCTTTAAAGTTTATTTTGTACAAGAGTCAGATAAGAGTAGAAATAGAGGAGACTCGAAATCCTAACCCATGGATTGGTTATATTTTTTGTTTCAAATAAACACCAGGACTCATGAAGAAAGATGCTGCAATCAGTTCTTTTAGTTTTAAGTAGCACTAAAGACAAACAAAACATTTAAGTGTTCTATACTTGACAAAATAAAGGTTTTGTTGATCTGGCTCTGCAGGCATATTAGTTGGTCATAGTACATGTTATGTAGTACATACCAATGCAAACATGGATCATATGACATGATGTCAGTATATGTTTTCATAGTCACTCTGCAATGTAATAAAGTTATTAGAATTAGAGAACAGTAAATATTTTGCAGTTGTTTATTGTATAATTTTTTTCTGTTATAAAAATTTAAAATGTTTAAGAAACTGAAATTTCTAACAATATTTCTGTCATACAGGTTACAACATTTTCTCGACTACTTACTGTGGATGAAGGGAAAGAATTACTTACAAACAACATCAATGTTGAGATCATTACATTAATGCGATTTCAAACAGAGCAGGCATTCAGAGATTCAGTCAAGTAATTTGCTTATTTTCTTTCTACTATCTGTCCTCATAGCTTGTTTTAATATATTTTGGCACCCAAATTTAAGCCCTTGCTACTATTTATGGTGTTGTTCCTGTTACTTAGATTGTTCCTGAAGAAAGCAAATAAAGTCAAGTCGTTGCTTATCATTCAATGTAACAATGGAGCAGAAAGTAACAACTTAATTGCTTGTGCACAACACATATGCAAAGATCTGAAGACAAATGACACATTAACTGGAGAACAGTCATCTATCTTTATTTTATTTTTGGTTCAATTAAACCAGATTAAAGGAAATTTAAAAGTTGTTGGAGGGTTGCATTCCTCTTGGATTTGTGCACACATTGATGAAGTTAGAATGGCTTCTGTGTCAACCCCATCATTAATGAAGTATGCTAATAAGCCAATGAGTTCCATATTTGATCCTCAATTAGTGACCAATATTGACAGATTGAAAGAGGCAGCATCTTTGATAAGAGGATGTCTTCAAACATCTGTACGTCACGTTAACGATATCAAGCACATGAATACCACAGAGATAGCAGAAACGATAAAGATATTGAATATGCTGTTGAATTGTGAAAGTGGTAAGTAACAGACATTACAGCAGTAATTGATAAGAATAAGACAATTGCTTTATCACTTAATTGAAGCCTTTTGTGGTTTTATGTATGAGATAATACAACAGGTTCCATCTAAATATAAGTTTCTGACATATTTCAGTGCCAGCACATTCAGATTGATGATGATCCTTGTACCTCACAGAAGATTACAGAACCAAGTTTTTTTAGTATTCCCTTTTGATTCCTGAAAATTTAGATATGATATTTATTATGTGAAATAGTAATAAAACAATATTTAGGTTATAAATTGTTGTTTATAATTTACAGCCTATTTTTAAGTCCAGGTAAATGTTGTGGAACATTAAATTACCATGAGACATTTCAAGTTCAATTAATTGCAAATCAGGATGAGAACTGAAATGTTAACTTTAATGAAAATGTATGTTTCATGTTCTGTACTTATTTTCATTTTAAATTAATATTTCACTTTACAAAGTATAATTCAAGACTTGCTTCAAAGTAGATAATAAAAGACAATTGTAAATAAAGTGATACACCAACATATGATTAGGTATTTATTTAAACAATTAAAACAATGTTTCACTTTTTAATTTTGCATTTAATACCCTTTCTCCCATCCCTGGGTACTAACAAACAAGAAAAACAACCTGGACTTGTTTGGCTATCTAACAAGCTATATTTTCCATGGTAAAATAAATAAAAGTGAATTGGTGACAATGCTAAATGCAACAACAAATTACCTGGAAAATTACTTCTGAAACCATCATGCACACAACCAATATACATAAAGGAAACAAATAGCAACAACAAAATAAATAAATAAAGGAATGAGATGAAAACATAACATTAGTACCACAAGTGACACTCAAATTAGGGAAAGAGAGGGAGGGAAATTTTGCAAACAGTATGTGCATGAAGGTATGAAGAAAGAGGTGGTGAGAGATGAAATTTGCCAAGTCGTATGAGTGATGATGTTTTGTGATTGGTGATATGTAGAATGATATGATTAGAATAAAATAATGTCATGTAAATGGTAGAGCAGTGTTGTGAGTAAATGGCGGCAATGGATGTGTGTTGCATATACTGGTGGATGGTTGGAAATGAGAGCGGTGAAGGAATGTAAGCAATTAATCATTTATCTGCAAAAATGTATAAAGTCCCTTTCTCCCTTCCCTGGGTACTAGCAACCAAGAAAAACAAACTGGACTTGTTTGGCTATCTAAGAAGCTATATTTTCCAAGGTAAAATAAATAAAAGTGAATTGGTGACAATGCTAAATGCAACAACAAATTACCTGGAAAATAACTTCTGAAACTGCCAAACGGCCATACAAAGATAACTAAATAGAACCATGGATATATGACAGCGATACACACAAACGGGAAGCGTATGCCAACTTCGACTGCATGGAAAATTCCAGGTACAGCTTATAGGCATCACTACACCAATCACCAAATATTTGAATGAGCTCCCCAGGAACACCACACTGGAACGCCCAGGTTGCGCCACCCCTACGAAATGAATATCCACGTAAAGTATGAACATCCAAGACCCCAGCGTGAGAAAGGAGAACCCGGAAAACCCACAAAAAGGAAGACTTGGTGAGCTCAATGTGGAAGGACTCCACAGGAACTTGAAAGGTGGGAGCAGAGTCCCTACCACTGTGGAACCGGAGAGCTTGTTTATAGGCAATAACAGGAGGCAAGGTGGATCCAGCAACACGCAACAGAGGCACATGCAAACAGCATTGGCCAAATTGAATGGTCTTGGTATGGTGAAACGTCACCAACAAGCCAGAATAACACACATTGACACAAACTCGTGACAAAATGTGGTGAGGAACAAAGTGCTAGTGGTAGAACTGAGCCTAACCAGGCTAATAGAAAAATAAAAAATAGACATGCTGAAAAAACTACACATTCCAAAGGTGAGGCACTGTGAACAACTGAAGTCAACAAACACGAAATATTGGGTGTAATTGGGGGAGCCCAACGAGGTACATGAGGATGGATCCTATCCAGTCCACGTAACAATAACCATAATATAAAATTGCTGGTGAATGGGTACTCGTACCTAAGAAGTAAGTGATAGAGTTTGACACCATTTAAATAGTTATGAATCGTGTTTTGAAGGACAGAACGACTAAGGAACTGGGCATATGCACAAAGAAGCTGTAAGGTGGCAAGGGCTGAAGGAAGGTCAAAATACTCACAGAATAGTAGGTACTGGTGAAATTGAGTGCAAAGGTTGGATTGGGTACCCAAACTGAAAGCTGCCCTCTGAGAATGCCGAGTTTCTTTTAGCAACTGGTGGAATTCTGGAGCATGAACTAAAGTAAAATAAATACAAACATAACATAGGAAGGACAGGCAGATAAACTACAGCTTATCAAATAAAAACAATGTTTTATGTCAGATAAAACAGTGTCATGCAAACATAAATCAACTGTGGCAGCATAAAACTTCTGGGAGCAGTGTATATATGCTGGCAAGTGATGTGTTTTACATTTTACCAGTATAAGTCTTAATTAATTTTATAAATATTTATATTTATAAGTATAAATGGCATTATTAGGAAATCCTACAAAACGTTATGTGCTGAATACCCAAGTAATTTATGATTATGCGTCATGTTCAAAGTTACAACTTCACACCTCTACAAACAAATGCTTTTTGGACGTAAAAGTGGCAATGCTTCATTTGGGACAGTTCCTTGTTTTATCTATTTCTGTGTCTATTCATTAATTCCCATATTGACATTTGGTCAAAGCTGGTATCCAATATCAGGCACATTATATTAGATACTATTAATATGGTTTTCATCACTCATCAAGTGAATCATTTCTTTGATATTTCTTGCAACCCTATTTTGTTTACAATCAATTACATTCATATTGTCCCAGTCATATCCATGGTCAAATTAATTTTCAACTGTGGTCGCCAATTTTATTTTTTGTTATACCTGTTTTGAACAGAATGGGCATATTTGTTTGATCTTTGATCAAGTGATCTATTTGACTTGGCAATATAGACTTTGTTACAATCGGCACAGGGAATTTTATAAAGCATATTGTTCTGCTATTTCTTTCTCAACTCCAGTCTTTAGGATGTAACTTTTATGCCCAATAAACATTTTTCTATAGAGGCATGAAGTTTTATATTTCCATCCACAATGGGCTTAGTATTTACCCATACTTAGAAATTTTACATCCACAAAACTTTCCCATGGAGGTATAATTGAATTGCTATCTTCCTTTATTTATATATAAATGAGATTTTTCACCAATATCAATGCCCATTGATGATTAATTAAGTATCTTTTAAAATGTAGTCCAACGTTTAAATCATTTAGGTCCATGACATAAATATATCATATCATTCATCGATGGCCCTAGCCATCATTGTTTTGTCTACGTTTGTCTATCTCCTAATTTTTTGACATATACCTGATTTACACAATACAATTTTACAATTATTTAAAAAATTAAGATCAACTAGTCGTACGGACTTCAAACTTTGTCAGAAGATTAATTAAAACAATGCAACCTTGATGAGACAAGTGACCATGCCCGTTGATGATGTCACAAATTAGGCTCTGTTTACATTATACAATTTATAGAATTTAAGAAAAGTAACATCTACTAGCCATACAGACTTCAAACTTAGTCAAATGTATAATTAAGAAAATGCAATCTTCATAAGACAAGTAACCACACCCGTTGATGCTTAGGCTTTGTTTAGATTGTAGAATTTTAGAAAAATAACGTCTACTAGCCATGCAGACTTCCAACTTGGTCAAATGGTTAATTAAGACAATGCAATCTTAACGAGGCAAGTAACCATGTCCATTGACGATATCAAATATTTAGGCTCTGTTTAGATTATACAATTTATAGAAATTTAAAAATGTAACATCTACTAGCCATGCAGACTTCAAACTTGGTCAAATGGTTAATTAAGGGCAGGAAATCTTAATGAGACAAGTGATAACGCCCGTTGATGATGTCATCAAATACTTAGGCTCTCTCTTGCTATTGTAAACGATGTAACGTTTGCGCAATTTTTTGATATTTTTACCATGTAAACAATCGTTCACGCATTTAATACTTTACCCAAAGCAGCTAAATGTTTTCCAGCTGGAGGACGTCGCAAATCTGGCCTAGACTTTTTGCAGCAAATGTTGCGTCAATGTAATAGATTTGCTACACCATGTCATTAACTTTGTGTTGGAAGGAATTTCAACCCTATTTTAAGGTTAGAAGAATTGCGAAAACTGGAAATTACCCATGACCACTTCAAAAAAGAATATAATTTCCTCCACCAGAAATTCAATTTTCTTCAAAATTTTCTTTTATTCTGTTAAACTTCATTTTACTTAAATGCTGGAAATCCATACCTCGATTGCATAATCAACTCCTCATTTTTGAAAATCGAGGAGTATGTTTTTGCTTATTTATTTACAATAGCTTCGTTTTACTTAAATCCTGGGGAAATAGTAAAAAACAAGTACCATACAACAAAAACACTCAGATTAGTTTAAATATATTCATCTGATCACGGAAATTACATAATAAAGAAACCAATAAGTGTCTGAATTGACCTCCAAGTGGAATATTTTTGAGTCGAAAAAACTTTGAATAGCAGCCAAATATTTTTAAAAACCAGGAGTTTCCCTACAATAAATAGTAGTTTGGCCAGGCATTTCCACCAAGTATATTAGTAAGTTTGTCCATTTTTTGTCATCTAGAGATATTAAACTTTGGTGGACAAAAACACATTTATGCACCTTATGGGGTAAATAAATTATACTACAAAGGTGGTACCTTTGTGTGGGATCTGACCAAGGGTTCCCTCCAATATATTTGGTATGTTTGGATTTTTATAATGTATAATAGTTGTACTTTATTCTCACAAAATTTCATCCATGCACTTTATACGGGATTAATTATATTATTTGTTTTGTCCAAAACCAGGGTTCTAGGGAACATACACTTAAGCTCCTAGACTATCTGTTTTATTTTGACATACTTCAAGACCTATTTCTTTATGTTTACAAACTATTTTATTTTTATTATACAGGTGATTCACAAACATTTCTACAAACAGTTATTTCTTGCATCTATCAACAGCTATGTGACCATGAATCCAAAATGCTAAGTTCAAATAACTGGGTGCAAAGAGAAGCAATAGAGCATAAACATTTACCTGATTATGGAACATTTCGCAGGGCATTGATTCGATGCGTTGAAGATGTCATAACACCCAGTATTACATCACTTCT
>JANTOQ010116822.1:0-15866 GCA_027564595.1 Bythotiara depressa | reverse complement strand
ATTTTACCCCCCCCCAACCGTTTAACGTCCATCAAATAGCCCAACCAAAATAGGGTTAAGGCGAGATTAAACTTCAATGCACTTTTCCTACATACACACACCCATCAATAGTGCCACCCCAATAATGCTTGGATACACCTCCTGCTTATTTGAAATTTTGTAAAAGAATTCCGCGGACCTAAAACAATTTCTATCCGCGGAAACCTTCGTAGAGATCTTAATCCTTAATCCTTAATCCTTATAATCTGATGAAAGATCAGGGGATTTGTCAAATTTTATCAACTTGACTTTTTCCTTTTTGTTCAAACACCCCTGCAAATAGCAAAACATACAACAAATGAATATAAATTTGAATAATCTCAAGGGACATCATCACTATAGGGATATTACCAAAATCAAGTTCGACTTATTTCGCATTTTTGTCTTGGATTTTCATTAGCCTCGGTTTTCTGCCTTGAATTGTACGGAACAATTCGCAGCAAGTGCGACTTGTGTCCCGTCTAGTATATTTCTTAATATTTTATATGATTCTGAAAAAATAATTTTAGTAACTGTTTACGACCTCATTTCTAATGTGCTAACATGTTTTATAGGTGTGACAAAATGAAGGGGATTAATCTCAAAAGATCTGCAGTGACGTTCTGCGTTTTCTTGTTACTGCAAGACTTCCAACCGCTTTTTGCTATTTCAATAAACGAACAGGCGATTGATGACAAGGAAGGGGAGAGAGTTCGGAAATCAATTAATGATGATGAGCAAGTAGACGGACAAATAGGCCTTACTCCTCACAGCAGACAAAAAAGTAAGACCATTTTAAGTTTTTGTTGTTTATATATTTTTATTTGTTCGTTTGTTTGTTCATTTGTTTTTTGTTTTTTTATTGTTATTAAATATAGAACCATTATGTGATCTTATTTTGTTTATTCAAAATTGCTGATTACGCTGCATATTTCAAAATTGAGGTGAAATTTTTAATGCATTTTAAAATTAATAAACCAACCGTCTCGGTTGGAAGTTCTGCGGCGAATTGGGCACTTGTCGTTCACAATGGAATAACAGACTTCAGAAGTTGGAAAGCTGTGTCAACTTTTGGCGCATGACCGGGTTCGAAATGCAATCGCATTGGTAGAGGTAGAAGTGCCATTGTAGTAATAATCTTTAAAACAATAACACATCCTATCTATGTTCTTGGCCTAGTGGATTAAGCGTTCGACTTTCAAACCAGGTATACAAGTTCAAATCCCACCACCGATAACTTCTTTTTTAATAAGTTGAAACAGGAATTTTTTTTTTAATTTTTAATTTTAGAAAACATATTTTTAGATTGGATTGGATTGGAGAACTTTATTTAAAGTTGGTGATTACATAGTAGTATAAAAATTACTAATACAAACCAACATATTATTAATACAAAACAACTCGCCTTGAAGCTTCAACCTTTCTACAGTTATTTACAATAATGTCACTGACTTTCCTAAAAGTAAAAAAACAAGAACTTGCCACGGTAAATTTTTAAGAACACGTTTTCACTAGGCTGAATATTTAAAGACAGATTCGCGTGTATAGCCTGGACTCGGGAAAAATGGCGACAACACACGTACGGAGCCCAAACTATAGTTCTACCGGCATAGCCGCAGAATAATAAGGTGCTATTTACCCTGCAGAGCTGAGGTGTTCAGAACTGATAAAATGATTTTCAAGCGCGTAGCGTTTCTTGTTAATGCTTCTACGTGTAATATGGATGTATCAATCAAAAACGTATGAATTAGTGTACATATTGGATATCAGTATTTAAAAACATACAAACCTTTATCTATTCTTCCATAGGATGGATTTTACATGCCCTAGTTGCAATGTCATCTGTTGGGGCGTTGGGTACAGATATTTATTTCCATATCAAGGGTTGCTGTGATGTACAACCCAAAATTTGTAAGAACAGATTACTAGTCAACAAGTTGCGCAATAAGTTGGTGAAACAAAGCACCCGAATGGATAAAAAATGGACAAGAAGTAAGATTGTTTTAATTTGCTTTTCGTAACATAATTTTTAGTTTGTTATAGAAAAAAGCGCCAAAGATATACAGATTTTGCGAAAACACATTTTGTCAGTTGGGAAAAACTTTGTATTGGAGATTCCGTTAAAACACAGAAGAAATAGAACGTTATTCAAATGCGACTAACCCTATTAAGCCTGAGATTTTTGGGCTGTTTAAGACTAGGGAGGGCCGACTGGAACTCCCCCGCCCTCCATAACTTTGAAGACGTGCAATAACAATATAAAATAACACCAATACCGTAACCCATTTAATTTTCGCCCCTTTAATTTTCGCGCAGAGAAAACGCGCGAAATAGGCCTTTTTTCGCGCAGCAGTGTGCGCGAAAAGTAAAGTGCGCGAATTGGGAAAAATCATTTAAATAATGATCAAATAAACATTTTAAGGGGCGTTTATTCGACAGGGTCGTTTAATTGACAGGGTATTTATAAAGAAATTCAGGTTTTTAGAGGGGCCTTTATTCGTCTGGTCAAAGTAAATCAAACCTTTTATGCAGTTGTGTCGTATTTTTTTAGTCTTCTCTCTTGAACCCAATCTCTTTCTTTTATTGATCTCATTTAAGCAATAAGTGATTCTGGTAACAATGTTGCGCATGTTTTAAAGCCCAATTCCCTGTTCCCGTTATTATTTATCTCCATTATATATTTGAATACAACTCCCACAATGCAATATACTAATTGTCAGTATTAATTTCATGAGTTATTAAATATTTATTAAACATTTATTTTTATTAGTTAACTTTATTTATTCCAATAAGGGTATCTTAAACATTAATGTTTGCAATGCATTGTGGGTTTTGTATCCAAGCATTACATAATATAATAGTGGGAACGGCCAATTTATGTCAACTTTGTGTTCTAAATTGGCTCATTGCACCAGCAAACGAACAAATGGACGGTTTTGATCTTTAGAAAGAAGTGAGCTTTAATTCAAATTATCCTTTTCTCCTTTTTTATTCTTTCCTTTCCGAAAAATCTCTGTGCGTGAAAAAAGTATAATTGAAAGGTGCGCGAAAATTAAAGGGTGCGCGAATAAATACTTTTGATGCGTGCGCGAAAATTTGGGGCGCGAAAAATCGAGGGAGCGAAAATAAAAGGGGAGAGAAAGTTAAAGGGATTAAGGTACTCAAAACCTATCAGTTTTAAAGAAATATGGAGCTATTTTATGTTTTCTTAAACATGCCTGATGATATTTTGGTTAGTATATTTAACTATTATTTATGATTGCTAAACATACAGTATATAATATCATGACATTTGAAACTTGTTATCCAAGTAACCTTTAGAAAAAGTCATAAAATTTCAGCCCATTTTTCCTAGCGACTCAAAATATATGGAAAAAGAACTCACAGGTGGTGGATTCCTCATCGAAACCTGAAAACACTTTTCTCGATACATAGTCAATGACATGCGTACTAAATAAGATTAATATATGGTTTGAAATAAACTATTCCTGAACATAGCAAAAAGCTTACAAACTATTATTAAATTTCTTGGAGTTCTGTAAGATGAAAACTTAAAGTGAAAATCTCACAACACAATTATATGGCTCCAGAATTATTTTAAAATTTATTTCTAAAAAAAAGTAATTTATATCTCACAAAGCCTTTTGCAAATTTAAAACTAGCACAATTTCCAATTTCTTATTTCACATCTTTGGAATACTATTCTTAACAATACCTCGATTTACAAAATTTAAAAAATCTTAACAGCTCTACTTCTAAACTTAAATAATTTATAATATCACTCGAATACAGTTTTTAATATTTCCTCCTCGCAACTTCATAAAAACAAGTCGGATCTAGTTTGTGATGACTAGCTAGTCTTTTGCGGGTCCCGTGCCTAATTGTTGATTGATAACTCTTTAGAGTACATCGAATCATTGGGTCTCACGTGTGTAGTTGTTGTCATTGTCTGTCATCATCTCCTAAGTTTTCACTGTTGGGAGCAACTGCTCCATGTCAACCATATCAACCATTCTATCACCCCAACCTTTAACGACATTTGCAGTATACGTATAAAAGGAAAAATAATTCATACTCTTCATGCCGTGGTGAGACCAGGAGTTGATCCTCGATTTGCTAGTAGATAGGGACACAAAAAGATGCACGTGTCTATCCAAGTTGTTTCAATCGAAACAGATGACCTTCTAGCGCATGGTAAATTTTCGCAGCACTACGGAAAATGATCCTTGTATGTATGTATTTTATTTATTCCTTCCCTTAAGTCAAAGGAGCCAGCGATCATCAAGCGCACAGTATTTCTTGTTTGTTATAGGGCATAGTAGTACGTAAATAAATTTTCGTTATGTTCAGACATTTATAGCTTTGTATGTTAAACCATTACGTATACGTTTTTTATGATTTTACTGTTCGGCGAAACTCACTAACTAAAAAATATACAATTGTCCGCACGATTGAATACTTATGTCTTCAGGAAAACCTTTGGAATAATTTCTGTAGGAATTATGATGAAAACTAGTGTTATGTAAACCTATTTTCTGTTGCTTTCCACTCTCATCCGCAGGTGTTTGCAATAATTGCAGAAAGCACGGTGTAGTCACTGTCGAGTAATGGTTTCTATGTGAAAATTTTCCAACATGCGAAGGAAAGTGTGTGTGGTGTATGATTAATTTGAAAGGTCAAATTTAAGTTCAAATTTTCGTTCTATTTTTAATTATTTACTTATATTGTAGTTGTCAACATACAGGCGTATACAGATAGGTTGAGTAACTTGAATTTGGAAATCTGGGGCGAGGTGCTCAACTTGAACAAAAAACAACAAAAGCTTTTATCTGCATTGGATGCGCAGATACAAGATAAACTCAAAAATAAAAGTGCTGAAATACTGGTATGTACTGTACACATGTAGAAAAAAGAACTTCCTGTTTTAATATGAATGGAACTTCGCTTTTATTGTTCGAATTTCAGATATATTGAGGAGATGAGACAATATAAACGTAGAAAAACTGTTCATTTCAGGGAAGAAATTCCTTAATATTGTTGATGACAAAAACATGAAAGAATATAATCTCTACAAATAGTAAAGAATATTTCCGAAATAAAATATTTGAAATCATGATATTGAAAATTTTATTCCATTTTGTTATTAAAGAGTTTATCAACAGACAGAATAGGTCAAGATATCTTAGAGATGATGTTTGTATATCCTGTCAATATTGTAACATAGAATATAAACTGTTCCGTTTGGTTTCTCTTCCCCATGCTTTCTTAGCTGATTCAAAATGATGGACTTGGTGCAGGAAACCGTCCGTCCATTGACGAGGTCAACGAAATTAAGTACGTTATGACATCTTCTGGATAAAGGGCTTTAACGGAAGATTTAATTTATTATCCATTATTTTTCATTTAGAATAAGTTACGTATTCGCAAGGAAAAAATTAAAAGTTCTAAGGAACTTGATTTAAAGTTCTCTTCTCCCTTTAAAGATGCGAAAACGACCATGAAAACGCTCGCTATTTCCATTGCACATTTTGGTATAGATTTCATTAAGAAAGGATTCTCAATGGCAAAAAACAATTATGTAAGTATTTCTTATATACGGAATTTACATCTAATGACGTCTCCTCCGTTGTTCTTTGATTGTTTGTTTGCTTCTTTTAGTTTCGTTAAAAAAAACTGACTGCCTAGTTAAAATGCCTCTCAACATTTTATATTAGTTACATTTTTACAGCTTATTGAAAAATCTATGCGATGTAAAACGAAAGATTTTCTTCTTCGGCCAATTATAGTGGACGACATTTATTTTGGAATTTAGTCCAGGATTTGATACATTTATATTACCATAGAAACATTTAGGCAATGCTATGAATTGAAAAAACAAATAAAACATGAAGCATTTTAAATGTGTGTGTAGTCAACAATGGAAAAGTAAAGCAGCACGGATGAAGTTTTACATTTGAAAATCCTATGAACCATATCCCAAAATAAACAATTTATCCTACAAAACGAATTAGGTATTGTCCCCAACACACTTGGCAACACACTTGTTTGCAAGATTGTGGTACTTTTCTATACTGTGCTACTAGACTGTTTGTGGTACTTTCCGAAGTAAAACAAAGGGATTTAGAAAGTCAAATTCCCCAAACCCCACTGGTCGACGTCTCAATGTTAAAGAAATACAGATACATTTGGTGTTAATATGATGTTTTTATTTTAGAACGAAAAATCCATATAACTTTTTCGATTTCGCCAAAACTTTTTATTTTTTGTTTTTGTTTACATTCTTTACATATCTTTCTTCTTATTTTTTTCATTTACCATTTTTCACATAGTTAAATAGTGGTTTAATTAAAAGTATTCGAAAAAATCTTTAAAAGAAGTTTCACTACATAGAAATCTTTTCGTCACAGCATTAATCATTACATTTTAAAATAATTTGCATAGTGCCATGGTTAATTGCTTTCTTTTGGATCAGCAATACCTTTGAATATAATAGGTTGAATTCTTCACAAACGTAATTTCTCAATACCTTTATTTCTTCTAGTTCCAACAATTCCTATCTCGCAATCCTAACAAGTTTACAATCGCTTACAAGCAACTTAGTACTAAAGTCAACTCATTCAAGATGGCCGTTTCGAAGTCGCACATAGGGAAAAGCGTTCGTAGCAGAATAAAGATATCACATAAAAGCATGAAGAGAATAAAGTCAGCTGCTGGGAAAATGGTTAATGTGGTATTTTTAGGTATATTTAGGTATATTTTTATAATGTATAAACGAATAATCCTGGTTAAAGTTTCCAACACATCCGTTCGAAAAAATATCATTATAATCATAAAATGTGAAACGCCATAACTATTATCATAACGATATAATGGTAACGGATTAACCAGTGTGGCCATGTGTTTATAGTTCCATATGTCTTTTCGCATCTTTTTCAGATATAAAATTATCAAAACGAAAATAATAACACGGGGAAGAAGCTGGGTTAAATTTTTGGGTTTCTATTTATTTTAGCATTGGAAATCTGGCACATATACAAAGCATTTAAAGAATGCAAAGTATTGAAGAAAAAGACACAGGAATCGGTGGATATGTTGAAACAAGAAATTATCAAATCTGCAACAATAGAAATTGAGTTGGATGAATTACTTAGGAATGTTACTGCTGTAAGTTTTATTCAGATTTTATGGTTTTAACATTTGTGAAAAAAATGTATATTTATTTTAGGAAGCAAAAGGTGTCTTATTGCCACTTGTGTTAATACATTGGAAAATACAAATCCCTCAGTCAAATAGCATGGATTTTAGACCTCGGGTTTTGTATTTTCCAGTACAACATTAAACCCTGTCAGTATGCGTTTATTACTAACATTATGTTTCCGATAATCCTGGAAAAAGGAAAATTGGTAAAGACATGACTGTTGATTTGATTGATATGAGGGAGAACATGCGTTAATCTTGTTGTAAGAATGTGCTTAAGCATTTAAATTCATTCAATCATTTAAATTCACATCAAAGGGTGTTTCTTTGACTGAAAAATATTAAAACAAAAGACACATGAATCTGTTTAAATTTAAACAAGAAATTATTAAATCTGACGCCATGGAAGCGGAGTTGGGTCAATTACTTAGGAATGTTACTGCTGTTAGTTTTATTCAGATTTTATGTTTTTAACCTTTTTTCAAATATTTAAAATTATTTGAAGAAGAAAGAATGTTGCATTGTAAGAATGTGATAGCCATTCAAATTCACTCGGTAATTCGCACCAGAATCTGATTATACTGAAATCGTGTAAAAATATAATGAGTTAATATTATTATTATTATTATTATTATTAGTATTACTATTATTATTGTTACTATTATTACTATTACTATTATTATTGTTGTTGTTGTTGTTGTTGTTGTTGTTGTTATTATTATTGTTGTTATAATATAGAGGTTGTTCCTTGAAAAAATAATATTTAAAACAGTTGGTTTTGAATAGTGGTGTAGAAAAATATTTATTTTGTCTTAGATTATAGGAAGTTGATTTTATAGCACGTAAAATATTACGTATGTGCTGTATGATTGTTTAAAACTTTAAAAAAAATATTTTTCTGTACTGACTTTATTTTTCTAAGTATTCAAGTCTTAAGTCAATCTGAAACTGAAAACGTTTAACTAACAGCTCCTTTATATACATAAACGTTATTTCACTAGTTGTGGAACTCATTTTGATTATTTTGGCGCCTAGTCTCAGTATATTATATGCACGCTTGCAGCATAGGTGTACACAGTTTAATCGTGATGCAGGAACTATTCGTTTATAAAAGTGCATCCCGGCCTTTCATAAATTAATATTTAATAACTTACAGTTGTTTAATTACGCATTAACCTTATATGGGCAACGTTCTCGGAGGATAATCATCAGCTGTTCGTAACTACATACAAGAGAGTTTGAATGCTTCTACTATTATATGTTAGCATTCTTACAACTTGCAAATATTAACCCATTAATGCATAAGCATACCTCTTAGTTATACTAAACTTTCTAATGGAAACTTTTATAATTTTATGAAAACCAGAGGGCCTTATCAACTTGTACCAAATTTATTTTTATTACATTTCAAATAATTAAACCCGTTGAAAAATAAAATAGCAAAGAAATTGTCAATGATTTAATTCCTTTCCGAAGTCACCTGCATTAAATGGTTATGACAAAATATGTCCGGTATATATGAGAAGGTTCCAAGTTCTTTCCTTAAGTATCCGGTATATATGGGAAGTTTCCAGGTTCTTTCCTTATGCAAAAAAGACAACTTCATGTGAATTCCAATTCTACTTATGAATTATCTTAATCATATAAATTCGGCCCTAGATACCTAGATTACAGATGCACACCGCAGCATTTCATAGTTTCCAATGAAGAGATAAATTTCCACCAATAAGCATAACATTCTCATCTAGTAGATGTTTGCTGTGGCGTGATGTTGACATCATTTTGATGTTGATTGAAGTATTTACGTAGAGATGTCTTGTGCAAGTATGTTTAGCGGTAATGTTTAACTTTCTTTTAGAATTATGCAGTACTAAAGGACCAACTAATAGCAGTCGACTTCTTACGTTACACAGAAACTGTGTCTGCAATAGCACAAAATAATCAAGTCCAAAGTAACGAAATGAAACTTGCCGTCAGCTATATCAAATTGTTTCAAGCCCATATCAAAACTTCCGGCTATGCACCCACTGAACATTTAGTCAATAATCTCGCAACTGCATATCGCACTTTAACGGGAAAAGTGAACTGTGCGACAAAAACATTACTCGCATTGGCATATGCGAAGACACAATGCGCAAAAGGCAGCAGTAATATCCAGAACCTGTATGTCGCCGCAAAAAGAAGTCAGAAGGCAAGTATGTCAAAGTGCAGCCAGCCTACAAGAATCAGTATTATAGATGTACAACATTATGTTACTGCATCACTTAAGCCAATGAACAAAACGGCTGACTGTATTCTCAATAATGTAGCTAAGATGGACTTGGTGTGCAGAGACTACATATCTGGTATATCAAATAACATTATCGCACAGAGAAATGGTTTGACAGTTCTTCAAGTTTCGGTGTTCATATCAGCATGTCCGCTAGCTGATATTAATAAAGCTGTGACTAGTGCTGTCTGTTCACTGAAGTATCAAGGTATCAATTTTAAGGTGGTGTTGACCACTTACTTCAAATACAAACCCAAGCAAATAACGGGAGCTTACAACAGCTGTTCGAAACAACCTGTAACCTCCATCTTGAAGGCAATGATCTGCATAAAAAAGGATTCTGGGTATTCACTTCAACAAGTTCTTTCAAAATATTCCAACTATAATCAAGCTGACGTTACAAATACGTACAAAACGTGTGCAATTGGTCAAAGGACACGCGATAACATTTGCCTTTACAAATCATTGAAATTGAAATTGGCACATTCGATTTATCAACCCATTGAGCAGAATTATGGCAGTAATGCTTTAACTAAGGTAAATTCATTTAACCCTGTTAACTATGGGGTTTTTGACCGCTATTAATCTGTGAGAGCCGTCAAGGACCCATCCATATTTCCTGAACTAATTATTGTTTGATAATGGAACTTTACCACATTGTAGCTAGGTGCGTTGTGACTAATCATATACTAACAAATGACACCTATTTTTCCCTGTACTTTTTTTACAAAAACATATATCATTGATACCAGATAACGTTTGAAAATTTCACACAATTTAAATTCAACTTTGAAACATAATTACGGTTTATTAAAGAATCCTCGGGACATCATGGCTTCCTTTCACACCTTACCATAAACAAAATCTTATTCTATATAATTATTATATAGATATCAATATTAGAAAAATATTTTGTGTTCAATTTGTAAGAAACAAAATATGTTTATGAAATGACATGGATATCTCTATATAAAACAAAACTTCATCGTATGTTTAATTGTATAAAATAAGTATTAATTTTGAAATATTCCATCTTTATTTCTTCCGGTTTCTGGTCTTAAAATACATGACAATGGTAAAAGTCGACAAAGGTTCCACGATTTTGATGTTTTTGTATACATTGTTAATTTTCTCCCTGTCCCATTTTGCGAAGCAAAAAACACCCAAAATAGCCGTAAAAATTGGTCAATATAATTGTAAATGTTTTATTTTTGTATGTCAATGCATTATCACATTATCTAATTATAGGTCTACAATTCATGTTAAGCACCATGGAGGAAACTCGTGTAAGTTTTTTATATTTTATTGCAAATTTATTTCTATTCTTGTTTGCAATACGCATTATGAATAAAAATTCCAAAATATAAGTATGACTCTTTAAGGTGCCCTGAGTGTGCCATGTCTCATCAAAATATTCTAACTTATTCTGGAATAAAACATTATTAAATAACTAATTTTCCTAAATACATAAATCGATCTGGCTTCAGACATATTAGTTACTCTTCCGACAACTTCGGCATCAAGCACAGATGATAGGAATTTATTATCATTTCCCTGAATCAATTATAATTATGCTGCTCTGGAAGGAATACCAATTAAAATGGTGTTTTGGAACAAAGACAAAATATATTACAAAATAGATAGGAAATTGTAATGAATGACACATAACTAAGCGCATCATAAACTAAATATATGAAACAAAAAAATTGTGTTCTTAAATCCACCGAAATAATAGCTAGATCCAGTGGGTACTGAATGAAATAATTTCACATTTAATTATGACTTACATTATCATTTACCCTTTAATCTTTAACTAAAATTAAAATGCTGTTATTAAATGGCAAATTTAGGAATACAAACTGTTGCTCAATTTTTGTTGTTATGTTTATCAGGGTGTTAGATAGCCTCTCTTAGTGTTAATTATACGGATTTTCTTTGAAAACACTACACTGACATATTTGCATAATGGCCAGCCATACCCCTACTTCTAAAAAAACATATTATTGTTAGTATTTTTGATGAATTAATAAGACTGGTAAACAGGTTCTTGATTCTTTTCTTCAAAGGTTCAAATGAATATGAACGATTTTCGTAGTCCACCATTTATTTGAATATTCTTATCATGATATGCTTAACTAGGATGGAATAATGAATGACACCTGAATATTTATATAACTTTGTTATAGATTTATCGACAATTGCGATGATGGCGTTTATATGGGTTTTTAAAGAACAGTATCTATGTAAAGAAGAAAATAGAAAAGAAGGAACTTTATTAGCAGAAGCTTATAAATACTGTCTTTATATCAATAGTTGTAGAACTAGCTCGTAATACACACACGTAGGAATTTGCTTGAAATCGAGATTTCACGATAAGCTACTTGATAATGGTGAATGGTGATTTGCATAAGTCTCAATATAAACAGATCGAGTTTCGTCGCACATTGAGTATTTATATTTGTGTGGTCTGTCAAGTTAAGATTATGACAACAATATGGAATACAAGCGAATCGTATTGATTCATCTTCGCGCTCAACGGATTCACGATATTTGTATTTGCTGTGGCTTTACACTGTGAATTGTATTTGTAGCTTTGTTAGCATTACCTGATGATAAAGAATTCTGAATAAATATTTACGTATCTGTTTCATTAAATCGTTTCTTCCGTTGTGAATTTAGTTCTTTTGTTTCTAATATGATACAATCCTGTTTCTTGCGTTAATAAGAACACGTGCTGGATTATTATAAATCTTTAAGCAATAAATACAGTTTCTCTATTATAAAAGATACAAGAGTTCCACGTGATCACAAAGCCCTCTAATAAAGGCACGTAAGTTAACATGAAGTGATAAACCTCTCGACGACAGCATAGTAGGACCGATTATGAGGCAATTATGTCCAGCATGGTTGTTGTTGGTTGTTAGTTACAGAGTACGCTTTTATGACTAGCATACATAGAACTGTTCTTCTGTCATCTGCTCTGTATCCTTGATTAATCTTTTAGAACATGGTTATTATTCCACTCCTTGTGTGTGTTATTTTAGGTGGATTTTTTTTTAGTTTGATCATGCATTATGAATCATTTATTATATTTGTTAAAGCATGGATCATACTAAAAACAAATTACTTTTTCCTTCAATGTGATTTGTACTGTCTTATACTTTACGACTTGATATCTACTTCTCTGTTCACAGTTTGCCGTAAATTAGTGCACAATTGTTGTGATTTCATACATAACTTGAGTTGTATCAAGGTTCGTATAAAACCTACACCCATACATATAATATTATTAGACAAAAAACAATTATTTTGTCATCCACGAGTGTAGTGACTGCTACATATACATGAAAATAGTCTTGTAGTTTCTCAGTTTTCTAGTTTAGATAAAAATAGTCATATATTTTCTCATTTTTCTTTTTTAGACTGACTAATGACTTAAGACTCGCTTATCTTAATTTTAGGTGCTCTAGTATTGAACTTTTAGTGATCACATAGCACGATTTGAAAAGGATTGTCTTCCTGGAAAAAATATTAGGGAAAATACGAGTTTGTTGGAAAAACGTTGGAAAAACGTTACAGACATTATCGTGTGACCATGATGTGCCCACTAGGTTCATAATGTATTACTCGTTTTGAAATCATTTTATTATCTCAAGGCTAAAGTTACCCATGAGGGATAAATAATTATGAAGTTTCTATTCGGCATGTCGTGTAATCACCATAATATATCATTTAATGTATTACGGGGTTTAAAATCATTTCACAGCTGTAATATGTTTTCTTATTTCTGTCCTTGTGATATTATTTGTAGCCTTTATGGTACCTGTCAAAGAGATGACATAATAATAATAATAATAATAATAATAATAATAATAATAATGGTTATGTTTTTTATACTATGTCGGGTGTTTTATAGTTAGAGTGAGTCGGGTATGCTTTGTGTGATTTTTTATGTTTCAGATTTGCAGCGCAAATGGAATATTTTGTCTTCTATTAGCGTGTATTTAAAAATATATCACTTTGTCTTTCGCAACGTGTACTATTTCTTCACAACAATGAACGGTAGCTTAATATTTTAAGCAAACCAATACTCACCATCTAAAATGGCAGCCGTTACTATTCTGCTTACTGCTTAATTAAATTTTATTAACACAACACATTAAGGATGAATAGTTTAAGTGCTGTTATCAGCCGTTACAATGAAATTATAATTAAACCCCTGGATAAAAGCAAAATTGGAAATAAATGATTGGACGTTTCATTAAAGTGCGGAGCTTTCATTAAGGTCCGCGGTTTAGGTGCATACTATTGTTAACATTCTCGAATATCCGTTAGTCGTGTTTATTTCTTTTGTGCACCAGACATTTGTGATTGTTCTCCTGTGATATCCCAGTAGGCACACGTACGTCAGGGGGACGATAAAAGGACATCATTTCCGGACGTTCAGATGACGTCCTTATTTGGGTCACATAGGAATACTTTCTAACGTCATTATTGGACGTCCATTTATGACCTTCGCTAAACGTTGACGCGGACGTCAGAGGGACATTGAAATGACGTAATTTCCGTACGTTCAGATGACGTCCATATTTGGGTCACATAGGAATACTTTTTAACGTCCATTTAGGATCTTCGCTAAACGTTGACAAAACGTCATTTTAGGTCGTTCAACTGACGGCAAATGTTTTCGCGATTATCCCAAAATTCATTATTTGAGTAAACAAATGATTTTTCCTGCTAAGCCAATCAGAATCAAGAATACTATGTAGCGCGAGAAAAGTAGGAAGTGGATATTAAGCTTTATAATCACTTAGTAATTAGTTTTTAAACCAATTCGAAAACCATGCATGGAAACGAGGCAGGTAATGATAAACTGGAGATTAAAGGCTTTGACTGTGGAAGATATGCGCCGAAACGACATATGCCGACCGCGATTACCTGCAGACTGTGGCATCTTGAAACCATGCAGATAAATATTATCCAAAATGGAAGTTTTGTTTATTTCCTATTTGGGGTGTCATACCAACAAAAACTAAAGGCATACACATGGGGCTTCTTGTTTACTTATTCATTCGTACCCATTTATATTTTGTGGATATTTAGAATTTTATCTGGTTAAGTAATTGATGGTAGTTAATTTTTTTATTATCTTCCTTACCACAATAACACATAATATACCTATATACCTATAAACAATTAATCGAGGTCAGTTGATACGTAAGATGAGATGTTAATTCTTAAAAGGCCATCTCGTAATTCACCGCCTATAGTTGATTTTTATGCCACCGCCACCGCCATCCTTTCTATCTGGAGCATGTTTGAGGAAATGGCCAATAAACCTTTCCACTTCCAACTGTGTTGATTATTGGTTCTTTAGAACTAAACAACTAAACAGCAGAACTTTACGATCCTCATATCATATTGAAATTATCACTTCAATAAGATGAGGAATAATTTTTTTAACTCTCCCATTATAAATAAACAACAAATATTCACCAAGGTTCAACTCAACATTCGTATCCTTTAATGTTTTATACGGGGGTGAGTAATCTCTAATTCATCTAACGGGAACATCAATAAACTTTTGCATATTGGAGTAATATATTTGGAGGCACTATTATTCTGTGTAATTGTTTTTGTAGGCTAGCTATATAGAGAGAGTATGTAGTGTAACATTTGTACTGGGATTTCTTTATTAGTATGGCTAGCTAGCTAGCTATGCATTAATAAACAAATCATATATATATATATAAAGCTAGATTTTATATTTTAAAATTAATGATGATCATGTTGATAGTAATTTCTCGTGATTTCAAAATACCTCAAAATACTGCCAATACATCTGTAAAATATTTTTTTATTGAAGAAAGTCTACAAAAATCTAACGAACTCGTCAATATATGTTTGCAACACAATCATCAAATGTTTGCTTTAACCAAACGTAAGTATAAACATCATAATTTATTTTTTCAATATCTGCAACTATTATCAGGAGATATAACTTTAAATCCTGGACCTGATTGTCCATGCTCTATATGTGATAAAAATGTAATGCTTTATAGGGTTCTTCAATGTAACAACTGTGAATTGTGGACTCATAAAACATGTGCTAATATAGCCCAAATTTATTAGATCAAATATAAAAATAAGGAAAATGAACTATAATTCATATGTTCAAATTGTGAAATACTAATGGAACTTCCTTTTTATCAAGATCGCGAGGAAACTGAAAATAACAATTTATACGAAGAAGAAATAATAGAACCTACAGATATAGATCCTGTTAATTTTGATATGCTTAAGAGAAAAGGTCTACATTTTGTACATCTTAATATAAACAGTTTGTTATCGAAAATAAGTGAACTCCGCTTGATAGCTCGTG